>CAKNYM010046969.1:19118-68793 GCA_932195095.1 Andricus curvator | reverse complement strand
CTAGGGTTAGGTTTCCGATCGACGTCTCTATGCATTTACCCGATTGCGAACGATTCAAACGCTTGTCCCGATTGAAAATGATTGAGAACGATAAACAAAATTTGTCCCTATTAATACCAATTCAAAACGATTCACCCGTCAATCTGTCTCAATCGGGTCCAATCATTTTTTTTTAGAAGGGATTTCTCATATTTGTCAACTGCAATTTGTTCACAAATGTTTTCCTCATATTCATGAATTTTTAAACATTTTTCCCATTACCTCTTGTATAAGAAATAATGCTTTAAACTTGATTCTTCTTAAATGTGCCCGATATTCCTTACTTTTTTTTACATTTTTCAGTCTGCAAAGCACAAAATTTTTTTTATATTAACGTCTTTAAACTCATTTACGTGGCACACTTTCAGCTTTCAAATTACTATTTACTTATTACTCTAACTTTTTCTTTGGCTGAGTTGTTAAGCTTCAAAGGCAGAAGCCTATAATTTTTGCGCCGATAGTAAGGAACGTTTATGTATTAATAAATTTTTACAAGTAAAAAAAAGGAACGTTTGGAAAATTTGTGTTGTATTAGTAAAAATTTATCAGTACATAAACGTTCCTTACAATTTAGTTCCCTTCTTTTATTTTCCCAAATATTATTAATAGCTCATTTAGGCAAGGATAATAAGTAATAATAATCGATTCTAAATGTAAAAGCCGTCGACATTTGGGTGCTCAGAGGCCTCCCCACTCTCAGGCAAAAGTTTCTATATTTCCTTTATTGTATTTGGTCGCTCAAATATAATAATTTTCAACAGAATAACGTATTTAGAGAAGTTTTTTATTTCACTCTTAGAGCTTTATTACAAAAACTGAAAGAGTGATAAAACGAGTGATAGTTGAGAACTCCTTTTAGAAAAATTTGCGCGAAGTAATGTACCTGTAATTGTACATAAATAGACGTAATGCTCTTATGATATCCTATTCGCGGAGATATATATTAGGGTAGGTCGAAAATAACAAACTCTGGAATTCAAAATCGCGGCAACGGTAAAAGTTATTAATTTAAAGACTTTTGTACATATTTAAGTTACATTTAAAGAAGATTTCATGAAATTTTGGTAAAAAAATATAAAAAATTGAGCCCTTGCTAAGAGATTTTCCGTGACGCCTTTGGAAAAAGATGTTTTGCGGTGCACAGGATAACTCCTCAACGGATCATCAGAAATCAAAGAAAAAAAAAGATTTCGATCAATTAAATGAATGCCTATAACACAACGGTCTGTTTACATTTTTTTCTTGTTTGTTTTGGCGGTCAAAAAACTGGAAAATTCGATTTTTTGCCAAAAAAATCCGCCATTTCGTTTCTGTAAAATCGCAACAACAAAAAATCGATCAACAAGACCTTTGTGTTCTTGCGATATATCTGTGAGAAGTGTATACCAAATTTGGTGAAGATCGGTGCAATAGTTTTTAAGAGAGACTGTGCACCGACTGCAAAAATGTAGTTTAAAGAAAAACAAGTTTGAAGTTTTAGGCACGGAAAAAGTTCAGCAAAGTTTTTTTTTTCTTTACTTACACTAAATCATCGATTCCAGCTCCATAAAGCAGAGTACGAAAAGGGACTAAAAAAAACCCGAAAGAGAGACAGAAAATAGCCTTTGACCACCGTCTTTGACTTTCACCACTGTCTGCGTCTACTGTGCTCCGCTTGAGGGGCGGAGACTTACAGCTCTGTAACTTGGCAAGTTTAGCTCCGATCGACTTAAAATTTTGAGAGAATATTTTTGACATGCTATACTACAAGAAAATTTTAACAAAAATTCGATTTTTTTTACCCTCCAGGCTCCCCCCCCCCTCAATCGCGGATAACAGGCAATGATCGTAATTACAAAAGTTTTCGACAATTAATTGGCATATATTAATCAATATTAATGTTCTCAAGCATTTGTAGTAATCAATGATTCATAATTTAGGCACTTTCTAGTATTACGGATTTTTGGTCAGTCTAATCGGTCAGACACAGGGCTAGGGCTAGTATAATGGAAAATTCCATAATAGCAGACAGTGAGAATAATTTATTAATTGGACATTATATATTATTACCTGAAAAATGATTTTGAATGAAAATGTTGATTAGCATATGCGAATTAATTGTACGCAACTGAAAAGAAAAAATTGAACTCATACAAAATTGATTCTTCAGTAGCAATTATCACCGGTCGAAATTTTATTTATTTTGTAAACGAGACTTTCTCGCACTGTTCTCCAAAGCCTCCTCTGGATGCCTGTATATGGCGCGCAAAAGAGACTTCCCATGCAGGTGTAACACAAAATGGAGATCAACACTCGTGCGCAAAGATAGTAATGACTCACTGGTGGGAAGGCACAACACTCACCCTTCGGTTCATCTTCGGCTTACGTCGACTTGCCCTTCAGGTTCCTGCTGCGCCCCCCCCCCCGCTCATGCGGGGATTGCCAACTTCGCGCGTATAGAAAAATACTATTTTTAACCTGGCTATCCTTCATCAGTAATATCTGTAGATAAATTTTCTGTATGTTTCTTCAAAAAGATTCACTTGTCCGCATAATAAGCACATGTTAAAGCCATTTTTTTCTAATTATTAATAATATCAATAATCATCAATTTCAAAATGTCATACATCACATAAACGTATCTATTTCTGCGAAACATACCATTCGTGTACTTTCAAAATTTCCTGCGAGCAATTTTACCTCGTATTTCAATAAACTTTGTTCTTTAATTGATAAATATTCATGGTTGTGCTTATTTAATTACACCTCAGACAACAAAAATAAAGTCCGCGCAAATTTTTTAGCGGCTTATAATATTTCGAAATGTGGCCGCAAATGCGACCGCAAATACGGCCGCAAATGCTGTTTCTTATACGCGCCCGCAAACGCGGCCGCAATTGCAACCGCAAATTCTCAGTAGGGAATTGACTTTAAATCTCGCGAATTACAATGAAAATTCGCTGACAATGAAATCAATTCGTGCTGACATATTCAAATTAATCAGGTCCCTAAAAATTGTTCGCCGAATTCGGGCGAATAGCAGGTTTTAAGATTAAATTACTTATTTCCGAATTTGCAAGAATTCACGACCTGCTCCAATTCGAGATTGTCGCAAAGCGAGATTCACGGTGGCTCTAGCGAATTCATATCAATTCACCTCATTTAGTGTTTATTTTTACTGGGGAGGTTAGGGATATAATTAAGAACTTAAAGAATGTTATAAGGCTGCTGGCGTAGATGGTATTAACGCTGAAATGTTTGAAAGCGGT
Source organism: Andricus curvator (assembly GCA_932195095.1). Lineage (NCBI taxonomy): Eukaryota > Metazoa > Arthropoda > Insecta > Hymenoptera > Cynipidae > Andricus > Andricus curvator. The sequence goes on along the minus strand of CAKNYM010046969.1, from coordinate 65,506 downwards.
GGCGAATGTATACCTCACAGGCTGAGCGAGTAAATAAATTTATGTACCGAAATGGGGGCAGTTCCAGATGACTGGAAAAAGGCGATTATCGTCCCAATACATAAAGCAAAAGGAGATAAAAGCAACTGCAATAAATACCGAGGTATCAGCTACTAAGTACCATAGGAAAAACATATTCAAAAATACTTATCCATAGGGTAATTAAAATAACAGAAGAAAATATCTGGGAGGACCAAAGTGGATTTATGCCAGGAAGATCATATGCAAATCAAATATTTAGCTTGCGACAGATCACAGAAACAAGTCTGAGGGTGAACAAGAAAGTTTTCTATGCATTGGTTGACCTAGAAAAAGCGTTTGATAAAGTAGATAGAAGTAAGCTTTGGGAAGTCCTGAAAGAGTACGGAGTCAATGGATGGCTCCTAAAAGCAATAAAAACAATATATGCAGGTACCCAGGAAACAAGAACCCATCGAAAAGGCGACTCCGTGAATTTTTAAAACTGAATTGGTTTGCGACCATGTGAATCGGTCAGTTTCTCGAATGGCTTCAAATCTGTAATGTACTACAATTTCCATTTCAAGCAAAGTCATATTGAATCGATTTACTTCTTTTTGAATGAGACCGATTTTTTTCAGTTCAGGCTGCCATATTTCACATGATTTTTAAAATTTATAAATTATTGATAGATTAAGAGAAATCATACACAATAGGCTACTAGATTCCTTTTGCTGATTGAGTTCTAGAAGATGGGAAGGCTTTTTACATTGTTGCTTATAAGCCTGTCAAAAAAATAATAACGAGTAAAATTCTGTTAAAAACCAGTCGGCGGCAATCTGGAGTTCCAGTGACAGATACGCTATTCAAAAGACTTCGAAACCCATTCAAAGCAAGTGAATGGATTTTTGCTTTCTGGGTAGCAAATCGAGTATGAAGGTAAATGGACAACTGAGTGGCTGGTTCGATGTTATGCAAGGTGTTAGGCAAGGAGGCGTTATATCCTCTTGGCTGTTTATTATATTCTTGGATAAGTGTCTATGAATGGCCCTATTCGATGAAGAAGTTGTCGACCTCAGGGCAGTGAAGGTGCCTAGGTTAGCGTTTGCAGATGATAAGGTTGTTATGGCAGAGTCATTCAAAGACTTGCAGATAATATTGAGCAGACTGAATACGAGCATGAAGAACTTGGGCCTTGAAATTAACGTGAATATAATAAAAATTATGGTGTTTGAAGGAAATAGTGAGAAAACAGTATCCAACATTGACTTAGACGATGAGAGGATAGAACAAGTTGATAAGTATCTGTATCTTGGTAGTTTATTTACTACTGATAGAAAGATCGATGGAGAGATAGCCAGGCGTATAAACGAGGGTATTCTGTACTTGCACCCATTGCGGTGTACGGTAGCGAGATCTAGACCGATCAAGGAACGGATAAGAGTTAAGTTAACGAGGTTAATTGGCATGCAATTCCTGCGCAATGTATGCGATAAAACGCTAATGGATAAAGTCAGTAATGAGAGGATTTTCAATGAATATGGTTTAGAGGAAACACTGTTTAACATGAGTGAAAGAAATAGATTGAGATGTTTTGGGCGTGTTGAGAAAATGAAAGAACAACGACTGACGCAACAAGTATATTTAGGTCAAGTAAATGGTAGCGCACCCAGAGGCAGACCTAGGAAAGAATGGTGGGAATGTGTGAATGAGACTCTGAGGCAACAAGATATAAAAAGCCGTAGAAACACAAGAGTTTGCATGACAAGATGTATGGAAGGGTGTCATTGGAGTGAGACGCCTGAATCGAAAGACTTTGGATACTAATGGGTCCGCGTAGAGAGCTTTACTTGGTGGATATTATGAGAGTAAAGAGTACGGATCTTACTAGATAGATAAACGTTTATTTTTCAGCCTGCTGGCATTAAAAAATTGACTTGCTTACACTTCCATTGTTTTACAGAATTTTCTTAAAAACTAACCCTTAAAACTAACATCCATCCACACCTTATCTCTAACGCCGCTCGCTCTTATCGCCTTGCCTTCCTCGCTTCGCCTCGCCTCGCACGCATGTCCCTACTTTCTCGCGTTGCCTCGCATTGCCAAACTCTGCCTCCGCGGCTAATACCTAATACTTATCTACCATTTACAATATTTACAGTTTACTTATATCTACTTCCTCTTCTATTTACAATCTTTCCTTTTCCATTCCTCTTTCTTCTTCCTTCTCTTCTTCTCCATCTTGCCCAACACTCCCTTCAGTCATGCTACTGCCCTTTTGTCCCCCATTTCATGCATCAATACCTCCATGCTTACCCCACTTCTTTCCACCTCTACGCACTCCTCCAACCAGTGCTACACTTTTGCATCCCCCTTCCCACATAGTTCACACATCCTCTTTTCCCTAGATAGCCAGAACCTATTAAAACCCTCCATGCAACCACATCTCATCCTCACACAAATATTGCGCTCTCGCCCCTGGCATAATCCACACATAGTTCCCGTTAAACCTTGACTCTTTTATTCTCTCTTCCCCTGCTGTCTTCTCTCTCTCCATGCCGTTTTTCTTAACCAATTTATAAACCTTCCTTCCTTCCTTCCTCGTGCATTCTTCTCACTTCATCCAACTGCAGTCCATTAATTCTAAAATACCTTTCCCTTTCAATCTCCATCTTCCCACCCCCTCTTCTGTTCTCCTTCTCCCACCAACACTCCCTAACCAGCTTACTTCCCCCCTATTCCAAAAATTTCTCCTCATATTTACACGCTCAACTCCCCGCTAGAATCCCTACACTCGTTCTCCCTGTCTCCCTCCTGACAATATAATTAGGCGTGTTCCTTGCCAACCCCAGGATCCACTTTACATACCTCTCCTGTGTCCTATTTACCTCTTCACTTTCCTTCCACCCCCACACCTTTAATCTATACAATAGCACACTCATCACTAGTGAGTCAAACAATTTCATTCTCCTTCTAAAGTTATCTGCGAATAACTTCTTTCCCAACCCCCACACCTGCCTCATCACCACATTTGCCCTCCTCACTCTCTCTTTTATGTGACCATCCACTCCCCCAATTCCTCCGAAACAATAAGCCCAGGTACTGTTCTTATCTAGGTATCTTCTCAACCTCTTCATCATCTCCTTTAAGGTCTCCTCGCTTCTTGCCAACAACACTATGTCGTCTGCATACGCTAGTGACCAAATTCTAACCCCTCCTATCCTGACTTCTCCTACCACTCCGGCCTCCAGCTTACTTTCCATATACGCAATTAAAATGGCAAAAAGCGTTGGGCTAAGCGGACACCCTTGCTCCTATCCATCCAGAATCCCTCCGAAATCTCCTGCCGTCCTCTTACCTTATCTTTGGTCTCTTCATATATCTCCCTAACCCTCTCGATTAGGCCTCTCTCCACTCCCCTATCCTCCATCTCCTCCCACAACCTCCCCCTATCCACCGACGGAGACGCGCCTTTGAGATCCACAAAAAACGCGTACACTCTTGACCCTTTCTTCGCTAATTCTCTATCCACCACGTGCTGCAGAACGTAGATATTGTCGATAGTACTCCTACCCGCCCTAAAGCCCGCCTGCGTCTCCAGAAATATTCCTTTCCCCTCGACATCCTGCCGCAGCCTCTCCGCCACCACCATCGCGTATAGTTTATACGCCGTACTCATTAGCGTAATCCCTCTATAATTTTCCTGCCTATCCCTATCTCCTTTCTTATACAGTGGTACTATTAACCCTTCTCTCCGCCCTCGTGGGAATCCCTCCCCCCTCCATACTTTCTTTACTACCTCCTTCAGCCTCTCCCTAACCTCTTGTGTACTAAATAGCCATGCTTCGTTCTCTACCCCTTCCAGCCCTGCTGCTTCTGCTGCGTCATTCAACTCCTCCATCTCTGCCTCCCCCGTTCTTCTACTCCCATCATCTCTCTTCTTTGAATCCGAGTCCTGAAATGATTCTTTAAAAAACTCCCTCCACTCCTCACTCCCTATCTTCTCGCTTATCCCTACTCTACGCTTCCTTAACCTATTTATTATCTTCCAACGTCCCCCTCTGTCTTAACATTTTCTAACTCCTCCTCCAGCTCTTTCTGCTTTTCCTGTTCTTTCTTCTTACACATCAATCTAAACCCCTTCCTCATTTCTACGTACTCCTCCCTTTTCGCAGTACCCTCTTGCCACTTCTTATACTTCCTCTTCACCTTCCTTTTGATCTTTTTACATTCCCTATCCCACCACGGCTTCACCATTCCTTTCTTCTTCTTTCGAAATACCTTCTTTTGCACGCACCCTTCACTTTCTCTTTTAAATCCTCCCATATCTCTTCCACCGACTCCCCTTCGAAGCGTACCTTCCCTAAATGCTCCTTATACTTCTCTATCGCCTCCCTCGTCCAGCTAACCCTCTCCCACGTCTACACTTATTCCCCACCTTGCCTTCCACCGCTCTCACCCCTTATCCACAACCCTAATGGCTAATGGTCTGATGCTACACTGTAAAAAAAGTGGGTGTAATTTTACATCGTACCACGATGGAAATTACTTGATCTACGTGCGACGATGTAAGTTTACACACTTTTGTAAAAAAAAATGCAGGACGTAAATTGTCAGGCACCACATTTCAATTTTGAGGTTATGTTCGTGAGGTTATAAATTTTTAAACACTGTATCAGGATAAATAAAGCGCATATTACTTTTCTTAGGTATCGTTTTGAATAAAAAAGACATATTTTGTTTATTCACATAGAACTCATCACTATTAGAGCAATATTAGAGGCTCTGAGACGTAATTTTATGATAAAGTCCAAAGCGCCATGTCTTTCTGTCAGTTTGTCGATTTATGTCCTGTTTTTAATTTCTCAGGATGCCAAGACGTAACAATACTACTCGTGTGTGAAATTATGCTAGATACTGCAACTTTACCAAAAAAAGTGTTAATTTATAAGCATATTTAAATTTATTCACTAACGTAAATTGACTACGTGCCACGCTGATCAAATAATTTCCATCGTCAGACATAGTAAATTTACATCGGACAGTTATTTCATACTGTTCCATGGGGTAAAGTTGGAGTAGATCGTGAATTTCGGAGCGACATTGGTATATTTACTAGGTTATACATTGTAATTTAAAATACACTGCTCGTGAAATTACAATCTAATTGTAAATATCACAAAAGATTTTTTTACAGTGTACCCTCCCTTCTACTGCGAATCTCTCCGTCTCCTCCCACCCTTGCATATTCATGACTACATAGTCTATCACCTATACCCCCACCTTACTTACATATGTGTATTCTCCCTCTTCGTCCCCAGTTACCATACCATTCGCCACCGCCCAGCCTCTATCCTCTATCCAGTCCCTTAGAATCTCCCCCTCCTTATTTATTACCTTATCCTTCGATTTCCTTTCGAAGCTCTCCCCTTCCCTGTAAAGGCCCCCTTCCCTCCCCATCCTCGCATTAAAGTCCCCACCCAGTACCACCATACCCTCCTCTCTTTCCTCTAACAAGTCTTCCAACCTTTCTTTAATTCTTTCCATCCCATCCATATTGTACACTGTCACAAACTTACACGTTACGCCTCCTATCTTTACTTCCCTCATTTTCACTTCTTCCCCCTCTTTCTCTCCGTGAGCTTTGTCCTCTAATCCATCTCTAACCCCCGTTATAATTCCCCCACTAGCCCTTCCTTTCTTCTTCACTCTGACCGCCTCCTGGAGTCTCCACCTATACCCCCTTGACAGCTTTGGCTCTATTCTATCCCATTCCTTTCTTTCTACCCACGTCTCTACCAATCCCACAACATCAAATTCCTGGATATACCTCCAGAACTCCTCATCCCTCTTCTTTACCCCTGCTACGTTCCAGTACAGCACCTTCACTACTCTTCTACCCTGCATTACCCCCCCCCCCCCCTACTTCCTACGAAACAAATTCCCCTGCACTTCCTTCAACACCTTTTTCTCCTCGTCCCACACCCACATTTTCTCGTCTATTTTTATTTTCTGATATCCTACCTTCGCCGATCTCCCTTCACTCCTCTCCCTCCTAGCCCTGCCGTACAGCATTCTCTGCACATCCCTTTCCTTTCTAGTCAAATCGTGATTGATGAAAACTTCCTTATCCTTTATCCTATTTTTATTTCGCATTACCCCCAACTTTTCTTCCCAGCTCTCCAACTCCACAACCGCCACCTCTTTCACCTTTCTCCCCTCCAACTTGACTCTCCCTACCCAGCATTTAACCCACCCTATGCTCTGTAGCAGCGCTTCGACGCCTTCCCTTTCTTCCCCGCTCTTTAGCTTCAACCCTCTTATCACAATATTATTTCTTCTGTCTCCCTTCTCTTTTCTCTCCATTCTCTACTCCATTGCCCTTATCCTTTCCCTATCCGCCATCTCCTCCTTTTCATTCCACCCCCGTCACCTACTTCCATTTCCGCCCTGCCCTCCACCTTCTTAAGCCTTTTTTCCGTCCTTTGCTTCCACACCCTAATCTCCTCTTCCATCTGCTTTATTTTAACTTCTCTTTCTTCCCTTACCCTATCTAATGCTTCTACTCTCTTTCTCTCAGCTTTTTCACCTCATTTTCCCATTTCTCATCTCTGATTCTCAAGTCCTCCCTCATGCCTTTCATCTGCTCCTTAGTCCCCCTTACGTCCTCCATCAGCCCCCTGATCTCGCCTAACAGCATCGCGAGAGCCTCCTTCACCGACTTCCCCTCCATTTGGGGGGGGGGGGGTGACCTACGTGTTATCCCGCTTTTTTAAAATGGACTCTGAACCTCGCTTTTCTCCGGACTCTCTTGGCTTTCTCTCTTCCTCTTAAAGAGATCCTCCACGTCACTTGCGCTAGACGCTCTCTCCCTTACCTTCTCGCTTCCTTCTTTCCCACCGTTCCGCTCTCTCCCTCACCCCGACGCACCGCTCGACACCGGGCCACGCGCTGTTAGCCGTCGTGGCTTGTGGAAAATTTCCTGCCCGTCAATTTCACTACCAGCACTGCCAGTAACCTCGCTGCCCACCTCCCGCTCTGCCGTGGGTAACTGGGAACTCTCCATGCAGTACCTTCCGCAACCGACAGATGTCTCTAAAGAATGCTGCCGTCTATCACCGCCAAATTTTTCCTTTATTACCCTTTTTTTCAATTTCTCACAGCCCCTGTAGACACCCCTTTCTCTCCCTTGACATCCCCCAACTCTGCGAGAACCACCCTTGACCCCTCGAAGGCCCAAGACTCCTAACCACAAACCCCCCCGATTACTTGCCAACCTAACCTCACTTTCTCTATTTAACTAAATTCCACATCACACCTACGCTGAAAATTACTTTTTATCCCCTCAATTCACCCCACACAACCGTACTCACCTCCTAGGCTTCCACCCTCATACTCCACTCACACCTTCCACACAAACTCCGTAAAATCCTCTCACCACCTGTCACTCAAGTATGGATCTTACTATATGATTATCAGCAAGCTTGCGTATTTTTGTGTGATCTATGACACATGATGACTTTGTGAAGCTCATCGCCTGGGGTAATTGCTAGATAGATTTGTCAGCAACCTAGATCGGAGCAGTGTTGCGAAACGAACGTGTTATTTAAATTAGCAACACGGGAATTCTAGATTAATTTAAAAATCTTCCCCCCCCCCCCCCCTCCCCCCTTACATCTCCTCGTACACTTCCCTTTCTCACTTTCGTCATATGAACTCCTTGATCCCTGACTTGTACAATAATAATAATAAGCAAATTTTTGTCTCAGGCTCAAGATGATTACATACCAATACGTCGAAGGTATTTTTTTTTGTTAGAGTTAGATTTTTGAATAGTCTGCATGGGGCTGTCCCGGTATATGATAAGAGCAGTTTGTCTTGTCTGACATATTAGTCAAAGCCTGGTCTGTACCCCATCATTCACGGACTGGGTTGCAGCCACGTGCATGATGGGGGGACCTACAGCTTGAGGTGGGATCGGAATAACCACAACCTCAGTAAAAGTACATAGAAAAAATTCTAGAGATACGGGCTCAGGGATCGAACCCTGGACCTCTAACGTGAAGTCCGAGCACCGAACTGCCTGAGCCACCGAGGCTTTCTGTTTCTACAAACGGAAAGATTCGATATTGCGATTCATGACAGGGTTTTCAGCGCCAGAAATGATCGCAAGCACGTGTTACATCAAATCGTGGTTTACCGGTGCCGATTATGTGGAAATATCAACGAATCCATCGAGCACAGTATTGATGGTTGTCGCGTAATTGATCAGGAAGAATATACGTACAGACCAAGGCCGCAGCCAGGGGGAGCATGAACCGGGTTTGATCCTTGCCCCTCCGAAATTCTTGAACCATGTACATAATATACATTTACTCTCCTGTGCACCGCTGCATATATCCCCCCACCCCCTCCCCGGAATTTGTTTCTGCCTACGGCCTTTGCACAGACATAAAGATGTGGCGGGTATTACACATCAACACCTTGCCTTAAACCTAGGACTCTTAACAGCTGAATAGATGCCTTTCTATAGATACATTCTAGTGCCTGTTTAACAAAATGAAGAATAAATCTTATAATGGGATGTTAGTATCCAGACGGATCATTATATCCGAGTCAATCGAGCCGACATCGATCGTGATGCGTGAGAAAAAAGGCGGAAGAGTCTATATCATCGACGTTGTTTGCCCACTTAACCGGAATTTTCAGGCAACCTATACATCGAATATCCATAAGTATAGCAAGCTAAGGCATAAAGTAAAGATAATATGGAGGAATGTGAAACATGCATCTATCCATTATATTGTATTTTCGGCTATAGGCAATGTGCACGCAAGATGTACTGAACATCTTGAACATTTAGGAGTCAGTAGGGCACTGGCAGCAGCTCATAAAGCGGTTTTATTAAACACCGGTCGCATTGTGAGAAGCTTCCTAGACCATCAGGAAGCAGGCTACTAAAAACCTGTGGAGTGGCCGCTGTGTAAGGATAACAGCGGTAAAAGACAAACTGCAAAATACACCATGCTCCTAATTTTGTACCTACAACATCATCGCAAATGATTTCAAACATCGTATGAAAATAACTTAGAACATCCTCATCTCATCAGTCACTTGACTCAGTCCGTGGCTATGATGAAAAACCGGGTTCACCCGAGAACAAGTTTGAAAAAAAAAATGATAATGCATTTGGCTGCAACCCATTCCGTGGATGGTGGGTAAAAAACCAGACTGTGCGCAATATGTCAAATTAGGCATATTACTCCTATCAGATCACTCGATTTGCATTACAAAAATGCGTCCGTGACTGGTGATATATACTGGCACAGCCCCATGCAGACTATTCAAAAATCCAACTCTCAGAAAAACGGCTGCTACATATTGGGCTGTAACTATCTTGAGCCTGAGAGAAAAATGAGCTTCCTCATTTCTTTATAAAGACCTTCTGCTTTGATGGTAGCTCTAAGAAAACATCCAGAGGCGACTAATGTTACCTTTAACGCTCGCAGCTGCTGTGTAAGGACAGCAGCGGTAAAAGATGAACTCCAAACTATACCATGCTGATAATTTTGTACCTGCTACAAATTATACCGTGGCTAATGGTGAAAACCCGGATTATCCCGAGAACAAGTTAAAAAAATTGTATTATCCTCAGATACAGAAAAATGTTTATAATTTCATTGCAATACTTAAATAGTTCATTAATTTGTAGTATCTGCAGAAGACAAATACATATTAGAGTGGTACAAAAAACAGACATTTTGTGAATTTTTGAAATTAGAATTGACCATAATATTGTAGGTAATATGAAAATAGAAGACACGTATTTTTTGTTTTGAAAAACGTGTATATAAGCCACCTTAAACCACTCTTCTACCTTATGGAATTTGTGTAAACAATTAAATATGTTCAGATTCGAATGATGATTTCTAGCTTCTCAAGTGAAGGGGAAGCTTAATCTTAAGGTGACCCCCGTCCAAAAAAACCTCTTCTGGATCCACCACTGACTGAAATTGATATAAAAAACAAACTAAAGTCTTCCAAAAAATAAATCAGTTGAAGCAGTTAATTTTGGGCTTTATTATATACACTGATAAAATTTATTGGGGAAAAATTCCTAAATCCTTAGGATTACAATTCATCCACTCTAACCACAGCGCTACGAATCCTGATAACTATTCTTTCTTCTTTGAGTATTTGACTTCAAACCTGTCACCCACTTCGCACTCCGTTTCCCCTTCCAATACCCCTCAAGCAACCGCTCGTTTTACTCAACTTAGGTAAATTCTTTCAAAAGTAGTGGGAGACTTTCAAATGTTTTATTCAATAAAAACGCAAAATTGTTTTAAGGGGGTAGGCTGGTTGATTTTTTTCAAAAAATAATTTTTTTTTCATTTTTGGGCAGTAAAATCATCTAGAAATACTTTGCAATCGGTTTGGAAGGTTTCCAAGGTCGAGAACTGGCTGAAAGGGGGGGGGGGGGCAAATGGAAGGTTCGAGCTCACTAGATGGCCATCTACCCACGAGGCCGGTGTAATTACGGGAGATGAGTGTAGTTTAGTGCCTCTGATCGAGTGTGAAGGTTTTGTATTGGAGTGTGAAAGTGCCGAACATAACATGGATAGAAAAGGAAGAAGAAACATTATCCGAAGGCCTGGTGATCGTGAATGGAAACGCTTCTTTCGCGGTAATCAAAATACAACAGGCAGAGATACGAGTACAAGTGTAACGCGTTTTTCTCGAAACAGCATTTTTTGACATGGTGAAAACGATTTCTTGAGAACCACTGGTCCGATTTACTTGAATTTTGGAGAGCTTACACGGAAAAAATTTATCCGTGAAGAAGTCACGAACTTGTAGCTAGGTCTCGGATACGAGATAAAAAAATGAAACATTACATCCTTATTTCAATGAGAAATATATGGATAAATTTCGAAGTCTCTTACGAACAATTCGAATTTCCTACGAATAGTTCCTGAAAATTTCAGACTGAAATATAAAGAGGAAAAATTTTATTTGTGCGATTTAATTTTATATTAATTTATAAATTCGCAACTCAGAAGAATCAAACCCTCAAAGACTGCTGACTCACAAGTTTCTAAACATAAACCAGGAGTGCGTAAACACGCGCAGCCATCAAGGCCAAACAAAATAGGTATTATAAAATTTCTAGCCACTCATCCGACGAGCTCGAGGCACACATACGAGCGCACACACGCATCGCGCGTTTGGGAGAGTGTGTGTGTGGGCCACGTAAAGGCGAACTCAGTTTCGAGTTCCCAGATTTGTCGGGCAAGGTCGTGAGTGCTCTGAGAATCTTTTCCCAATCACTCGTAATATTTTCGTATTTGTTCACGTAAAAAAAAAGTGCCATTTTGGATATGTGAATGAAAAAATAAAAGAAATAAACATGTTTTCTATTGATTTAAGATTTGTACTCATACACGTAAAAAAATTGACCTTCTAATTTTAATTATACTTCGAAATAAAAATGTTTGAAAATAACTTCAAAACAACCAGCCTACCCCCTTAAACTCTACCAAAATCAATTTTCGCGGTGTAACCGGCACTGACTAGTATTACGGAAGTTCCGTAAAACTAACCGGTCAACCTATACAGGTAGTATTACGGAATTTTCCGTAACGTTAGCCCTGAACGAGGCCTGAAAAGGGTTAGCCTTACGGAAAATTCCGTAATCGCAGACAGTTCTTATGTAACCACATATTTAAGCAATTATGCATGCAATGTAAAACGTTAAAAGTAAGTAAGTATACCATTAAGCCATTTCCCTTTCAGGGTAGGCGTGACACTACCAGATTCGGGTAGTGTTTCTAGGTGGATAGTTTCTTGTAGTAAATAACTACAAGTGTGGGCTCACCACACCCACGACGAGCCAACAGCACGCAGTATTCTAGAATGGTCACCCATCCAAGTACTAACCGCGCCCAACGCTGCTTAACTTCAGTGATCGGACGAGAACTGGGGTTTTCAGCGTGGTATGGCCGTTGGAATTCCAATAAAGTCCAATTTTTTAATTTTTGACTTAATAGTATTTTCATATTTAGAGCGTGGCAAAGAAAGTTAGAATATGCATTTTGTTTTCATATTCAGCTTAAAAATCATAAAAGTTATTGCTTGAAAAGGTCGATGTTAATTCAGTTTTAGGATTATTTTGTGCCATGTTCATTATATGAATTTGTAAACTAAAAAAGACGGAGAATAACAGTGGCTAAGTAAAACATTATATTCAAATATTGTATTCGGAACATTAAGCTTTTGTTTGTAATAATTTTCTTTAATGTACGAATTAATGACCTAACATTCCTCAGCGACCTGTATATTTTATTTTGAGGCTGGAAATTATCCGTTGGGGTTCAGTGATAATTTGTAAACATCATTTTGAGAGGAAGGGGGGATCTAAATAGATGCTTATTGTTATATATTCGTAATGCAAAAATATGCTTATAATGGGTGGGGGGGGGGGTAAAAATACGGAAAATTATGCGTACGTAATACTTGAAAGGCTCCCGACTTTGCCCCATATACAGAGTGACCCCCCTCCCGAAAAATTTTTCTATACACGATAAAAAACGCTACGTAAGCAAGAATGTAACTAAACTTCGCCAGTAATGTCGGCACGTTAGGGCCGACTTACAATAATGGAATCACGTTCACATGTTTTAGAGTTTCCTCAAAACTGGCTGGTGACGACTTTGCCTCACTGACGACAATGCCTCACTTTCCCCTACATATAAGTTCTGTGATTAATTTGATATTTCTTAACATTTAATCAGGATACAATATCATTAAAGCTTTGAACCTCATTCTCGCAGTTTGACAGTCAATGGACATGGCGCGGCGTATCCTAACTCTCATGCGACGATTTGTGGATTAGCTATTGCTTCAAGCGATTTATTATTGACTGAAACAATTTTAATAATGAACTGCCTCTGCGACGTAGATCTATTCACACGCCAGTAATTAAATAGAATTTAAACCTTAATTTAAATTCCAAGTTTCTTGGAACAAATTACAAATTAGCACAATTCACATGAATCATATAGTTATGTAGTACGATAATAATTAATCAGTAAATAAGTTCAAAGTTTTATAAAATAGAATTGTCTCATATATATTATCTGGCCCCTTTGAGTTTGTATTTTGTTTCAAAAGTCCAATTCTATTAATTTTTAATCTGATAATGTAAGATTTTCCTTTTGAAATATACAATTTAAAACCATTTCAAATAGACGGTCTGATATTGCACTAAAAAAATAGTTTTTTTTTAGACAACAATGTTTTTTTCTTGTATATGTTTTTGCAAATAAATTTTTTTGTTGAGACAAAAAAAGTTTAGTTGCACGAATACCAACAAGATTTTTTTCTTGTCCCAACAAAACAGAACTCCATGTCATCCTCAGTAGTGCAGATGAAGCATTACTTAATTATTTGCCTATAATTAATTCTATTCATCAAATAAATTATTTATTATATCATAGTGTATAAATTGCAAACTCTACTTTTTTTATCTCTAATCTTTTATTTAATGTTTAATTCTATCTTCGTTTCAAAACAGGTTCTTTGAAACGTAGAAGTCTAATTGAATAATCCATATAGCGAATAAAATAGATTAATCGAGGGAAAAATGTGGAGACGCAAATATATGTACAAATTGAATGTTTACTTCATAAGAAGCAATTTATTGATTCTCAACGTAATTACCACTGTAGATCACTAGCAGCCTTGATTGTGATGTGTGAATATAGTGTAACATAATATAGCGACTTGTACGTGAATCTATGAATCGTACACGGAGAAAAAAATCTTGAATCAAAGAAAATTTGCTTGATTCAAAGAAATAATCGTACTGAATAAGTCCTATAAACCATTTCTTCAGTACAAATAAAAGGTTTTATTCAAAGCAAAAGTATGAAATTATTGTTGCAAATTAATATTTATTTCAGTCAGTGAAATATTAACTAAGCGAGGAAAAGTTATTATTGGTTAAAAGACATAAGATATTTGTGCTTAAAAATTAGGTAGTTGATTTGGTTAAATGTGATTGTAAACCAAGGAAATATTTCCTTGAAACAAATTAAAGTCCATCGGCTAAAGTAAAAGTATTTCTTAATCGAAAGATATTATACCTTGGACAAGGACGCGTACTCTAAATTTTACAAAATATTTCATGGAAACAAAGAAATGGGTTCTAATAGGAGTAGATATTTCTGTGGTCCTAAGATGCGATATATGTTCAGAATAAATATGTAACAAATTTAATAAAATATTAATTGATTCAAAGAACCAAGTCCTTGACTCAGAAAAAAAGAGAGAATAATTTTAAACGTAACGTAATTTATAAAAATGAACGCAGTTTAAAATGAAGAGAATATTCCAATGACCTACAAAAATAACATCATTGTTTAGAATATTTGAATAGTAAAAATACAAAATTTTAAATGTAGCACTTTTTCAGAAGTTTAATGCAGTAATAATTATAAGTTAATATTATTATTCAGGGAATAAACAAAAAAATCTCACAATGTTTCAAGCACAGTCAGTTCTAGTAAAAGTTGTAAATCAGAAATTTACTATCGGAATAAATATTTATTTAGAATGATCCATTTACTTTTCACGAACTAAAAAATGTTTCTTCCAACAGATTTCATAAATATTTCATTCAAACAAATGCTGCTTGCACTGAAATAAATGTATAATTCAAACAAATATGCCAAAATGTTAAATTAAGAAAACACTTATTTCAACGAAATGCAAATTTATTTATTTCAATAAAGATTTCCTTTTGTTGGAACAAACATTTGTTGGTTCAAATTGATTAAATGCAGACTGTTTATTCAGCCGACGATTTCTTTCAATGAAATAGATTAATATATCATTTTAAAAAGTATTTTTAAAATGTGTAGAATTATTTACTTGTGTCAACTCTTAGTATCGGATAAATATTTTTTTTTGAATTCGATGAATAATTATTAATCTGGAAAAATATTACCGAAAAAAGTCGATTTAATTTAAATGAGGAAATAATTCTTAGGGAGAGAAAAACAGATTCAAAGAAACTGTGTTCTTAGTTGCCGCGAAATCATTTCTTTGACTTAACAATTTTCACAGTTATTGCAAAAAAATATTTCTTTCTATTGAAGAAACATCGCCTGTACTCTCCAATTTGGCTATCCGTTTCGTCAGTAAACTAGACAAAATGTCGAGTATCGGAATTAGAAATATATATATATATAATATATAATAATATGATTTGTCAGGGGGCTTACATGCCAGGGGAGCATACAAATTAACGTTTCATCACTAATTGTCCATAAACAAAATAAATTTAGTTTAAACGCGCTCAGGGCATTACAGCACACACTTAACCTTATAACTTGAGCCATATATAAGTATAAATTACTACTGAACTGTAATCACTTTCTTAAGACTAAATGATTAATTTGCAACTTTACTATAGTACAGATGATTTGTGTTAAAATCCTGGTCTTGCCTGCTTTTTATGTGCTTGATCAATTAAATGAATAAAAGATTGGAATAAGAAATTTTAGATTCAGGATTCACCGTATAATTAACATGTCTATTAACTTTGTAAAGCATTCTGATTTAGTGAATTTCATAATCATTAATCATGGAAAAATTAAGAATTTTACACTCGTTAAAATTAAAAAAAATGTAATTAACAAATTGCACGGTATAAATAAAAAAATGATTAATTTTTAAATTAATTAATTTATTCGAATAAATAAATTTATTTGTAAATGTATTCCATAAATATAACATATTAATATAACATATTTATTTATAAATTTATTCGATAAATAAATATTTCTTTAGATAATTAAATAAATAAATAATAATAAATTATCATAAATTTACAGTATAACATGTCTATTAACTTTATAAAGCATTCTGATTAACTGAATTTCATAGTCATTAATCAAGAAAAAATTAAGAATTTTCCACTCTTCAAAATAAAAAAATAAAAATGTACCATCTAAATTATCCAAGAACATTAGATTTTTCTTCTTTTTTCTGAAACAAATTAAATTCAATTGAAAGTTTATAAACTCTGAATACAAAACGTTGAATTTCAAGAAATAATAAAATATTGGATGCGACTTTTACTTATTTTGCAAGGTGACAGTCACCTGCAATTAATTTTCCCCACTGAAAACTAGTTTTACAGGAATGTATAAAATCAATGGAATATGTCTAATATTTTCTCATTCAGCATTGTAGGCTTCGCTTTGCATTTACATATCAATTTTTGGGGTTTCATAGGCTACGCTGGAAACCCGTACAACTACGGTCGGGTGCTCCGTCCATTCATCCGTCGTTTACCGCTCCTACAATAGGCACTGACTAGTATTACGGAATTTTCCGTAAAGTTAGCCCTGCACGAGCTAAAAAAGGGGTTAGTCTTGCGGAAAATTCCGTAACGGTAGACAGTTCGGAGAAATAAACTAATATCGTTTTTCCACGTTCAAGGAAACATTTTAATAATGTTAGACTCTTCTAAGCTTGTGTCTTTCACTGTCGTCCTTCCCCTAACCTGCAACTTTCCAATGAGCAGTGAACGATAAAATCGAAGGATTGACATTATGTTCGATCCTTGTCCTCGATTTAATCGTCCGTCCGTGAATTGCGAAAACGCGTGTAACCACTTCCGATATCTTTATACTCTCACATGTAATCGTCTTCACTTTCCTCAAAATAAAACGAAATATTTTTTTCGATATAGTTACCTCATTTTAGGATACTAAAATTAAAATTCTGAATTAGTAATTAGCACAGATTTTGTACTTCTAATAAAAAGAGTTTCAGGAGCAATTCCGTTTTTTGATATTCTCAATTTTAAAAACTTTGACCTTTCAACTCTGATGGTTTCAATTTAATATCGCAAATCATTCGAAATTCAATATATTATTGAAGCTTTTAATAATCGTTACGAAAAATTTGAGAACTTTGATTATATATGTATTTCATTTTCAAAAAAATCATTCTTTATCAGCCAGTGTACTTTTTTCATTAAATAAGCCAAAAGAGTGCGAAAATGAAAAATATAATAAAACTGACTTTTTGTTCTCCCATTATATAGGAATCACTTTTGGTAATATTTTACGCTTCAATAGAGGAATAAAGACGTACCGAAAGTTAGAAGCCCACGTTTGAAATTTCGCGCAAATAAAATTAGCTTTTTATTGCGCTAGTAACTTGTGTTTCGAAAAGTTTATCCGAAATAAAAAAATGAAAGCAGCAAATTTAAAACAAGCTATATTCTTACCAGCATAACTGCAGCTTGTTGATATTGAAAATCAAAAGGTGCATGAATTTGTGGCATAAATGTTGAAAATCGTTTTCGCAAAAAAAAAACTCAAAAACAAAAAAAAAGAAAATCAGTGAAGAGGAACGGGTATGGTTAAAAATTTTCCGATTTCTTGGAAAATATCAAATTTCGTACGTTATTGGTTTTGAGTTAAATTTGTGAACACATTTTTAAACGTTGACACCAGGAGTTTATGAACAAATTTTTTCACTTTTTCGGAATATTACCGACCCATTATGCTGGTTTTGAGCTAAATTTTAGTCAGCTCGTCTCGGTCAGTATTTTCACCAGAATTCGTGTTATTTTTTTTTGCATTAGACACGCGAACCACACAAAACACATCTTCATGGAAAAAATAAACGTACATTTTGCGCTAGGCCTGCTAACGGACGGGCAGCCATTTTACCGATTTTATAAGGGTTTCCTACAAAACCTAAAAAAGTGAAATGTCGTAAATTTAGGTATTTCGAAAAAAGTTTTTATATTTTGTTGTACAGAATTAATAAAAAATGACACTGATTCGAAGTAGTCCAAAAATGAACTATCGAATGAAGTAGCAAAAATCTATCAGATTAACCTTTCTTGAAAAAACTAGAATATTCTCTATTATTTTCGAGTTTTGGTTCTTAATTTTTTTGTCGAAAAAGGTTAGGATTTTTGATTGTTTCTTTGCTACAAAAGTTCTGTACACTTATATACATATGTATTTAATTCTAAACTGTTCAAAGTTCAAATATTTTGGCGCACAATTTATTCTTATGCATGATACATTTTTCATATATTTACAATCATATAACAATAATAAATCTGCTTGGATAAAAATATTGACAAATTTAATCAGTGTGGACCTTGCAATCACTGCAATCACTTTGCAATTTCACAATGCAATCATTTGCAACCATGCATTCGGTGTACACCGAATTTTAAAGTTATGTATATCGCTCGTTTTGTCCCGTTCACAGTAAAAAGAAACTAATTTGGGCTAATTGCGCGGGCGAATTAACATTTTTGAATTCGCTTGGAATCTTGTTTTCTGATTCGCTAAATTCAATTGACCCAGTGCAAATTGAATGCGTGTCAATTCGCCTTAATTCGCGGCCAAGGTCATTTCGAAAACAAATTAATAAAAAGTGCATATTTGGAGATCCAAGCAGCGATCCCAAGTGTGTCCAGAGGGAGACCACTGAGCTACAGGACTCACTAATACATATTTACAACGGAACATTTATGCCCAACACGTTGGTTATACATTACGAATTCGATTAAGTAGGCCAGTCTTTAACTGTATTCGCGCTGGCGAATTTAGGTGAATTGGAGTTGGACTTCGAATTGGGCGAATTAAACTGAATTGGCTGACACTGAAATTAATTTCTGCTGATGCATACAAGCGAATTGGCCACCTTAAAATTTTTTCGCTGAATTTGGGCGAATAGAATATTTGAAGATTATACTACTTTTTACGAATTTACACGAATTCAAAACCTGTTCCAGTTCGTGAGTTTCGCGAAGCGAGATTCACAGGGGCACCTACCAATTTTTTTTAAATTCGTCCCAATTAGATTCTCTCTACTGGGTTTACACTGAGAAAAAATAATCTTGAATCAAAGAAAATTTACTTCATTCAAAGAAATGATCGTACTGAATACGTCCTATAATA
This sequence comes from Andricus curvator, assembly GCA_932195095.1. Lineage (NCBI taxonomy): Eukaryota > Metazoa > Arthropoda > Insecta > Hymenoptera > Cynipidae > Andricus > Andricus curvator. The sequence continues at coordinate 46,505 of CAKNYM010046969.1, read as the reverse complement.
AAGATTTCTTCAACACAAAAAAATGGTGTTATCTAAACCAAAAGTATGAAATTATTGTTTCAAATGAATATTTGGCTTAAACGCATGTGAGGGTACCATCGGATACCTGACGGCCTGGCTAACCTTTTCTATTGTTTTGCGCTCTGCCTCGAACAAACTCTAGCTCGAAGCTCGACGAGGCGTTGTGGTGATCAACCGGAGGCTACTCTGTGCGTTGCGATGGTATCTTTAAAAACTAAATTCCCATTTAATCTAGCCGCCACTAACACGGTAAAGTTAACGCGTTACAATTTTTGGCTAACTGTAATGCAAAGTAATGTACGTTACTGCACGTTACTTTAATAAATTTGTTTATATACATATACATACATACATAGATTAGCAGTTCGAACTCGAAAGTTCATTGCCTCACTACCCGATTCGGGTAGTGTTTCTAGGTGAATATTTACTACCAATGTGGGCCCACCACACCCACGACGGGCCAACAGCACGCAGTATTCCTGAACGGTCACCCATCCAAGGTTTATATACATATATGAAAAAAATTCTGTAAAATATGTTTTGGAAAGACTTTTTTGACAACTATGCGTATGGATTCTACTTTTCGATAAAATATGTAGTTCTTTTTCGCTTTTTAATTAAATAAATATGTGACCATTTTCATAATTATTTCAAGAAAAAAAAAATGGTTTGCAATCTAATGTACGTATCAAAGCAGCACCTCAGATCTAATAAATTTCAGAACATTTTTAAACCTCAAAATTTAAGGACTGTGTACCGTTACGGAATTTTTCGTGCGGCTAAGTGACTAACTAATAGTGGGGATGGGAATGGCTCATTCGACCTCGATTTAACATTTGACCTGAGTGCTGAATCATTTTGCCATTAGTTGGAAAGGGTATTGTGGATATTCGAAGGCGGATTGGTAGAGTGGCAGTTTCTAGAACTGAAGATTATTTGATAGAATATATTTGGATGTGTATGCATGGTTCAGTTGAAGAACTTTTTATAGGCATTGCTAAAGCACTTTTTCATATTTACCGACATTGTATGCATGTCAGGTGAATTTTGCATGATTAAATTGACAAGTGGAATCTGCGTATGTATCGGGGATTACAACGCTAATGTAACCTGTTTTGTGGGGAGTTATTATAAATTACTTTAAGGAGGTACGGTCGCGCACACTATCTGCAAAAAGTTAGTCCTAAGTCCATGTCGGAAAATAATACTGTTTGAGTGATATAAGTTTCATTAACTCTTAAATGTATAATATGTATCTTATTTACATGGGAGAAAGTCAAAATTTTGATAATTAGGCCGGTATAATGTTTTATTAATTTACTTCCTGTCAGACCTGATTGACAATTTTTGGCTATGATTGTACACCACACATAGAGAAGTTGTGTATACAGACGAGTACACACCAACTCCTTAAGATCTGAGCGTAGTCGCGGCAACGTCGCATTTTGCATGGTGTCTGCTTTGACAGTTGTGCTCTTTGATTGCAAATGAAAACGTGACATTTGTTGAAAATGACAGATCGATTAGTAGTTAAAGGTAAATTTATGAAAAAGAAAGTTTTTCATAAAAGATTAAAAGCCTGGCGCATGAGCTAGACCCGCTAGGCGCTCCGACAGCGTTGCCGGATGGCTACCACGTCCTTGTTTCATTTTTCGAAAAGTTCAAAATTCTCAAACTTTGCATACCTCTCATTCTCAAACTAAGAGGAAAAAATTCTGAAATTTTTTTAAAATCTTCATGAAACCCCCTTCTAACGTATATTAGTTAAAAAAACGGTAAGAATACTTTACGAGTTAGAGTTAGAAATGTAACATTTTCCTATGATTGGGATAGGCTTTACGTGTATAAGGGTTCAACTTTGATCTTAATTATCTCAGCTCAGGAGAGGACAATATTTTTTAAATTTCGCAAACGTTCAGATAACATTCCAAAGAACCTATAGTCAAAGTTTAAACAAATCCGTGAGAAAGTGTGCTCGTGACCGTACCTCCTTAATACACTGAAATAAAGGATTACTTGTACCAAGTGAATTTTACTTGGCTGAAGTAAGTGAAAGTCCTGATTATTTTCAAAGAAATATTTTTTTGAGGCAAATAAATATATGAACCTTGAATAAGAAAAAGAATTTCTTTCAGCCAGAAAAATGTTAATAGGATTAAGTTAACGTTGTTGGATGGAAAAATACGACATATTGGTCGGAGGGAAATATTTCTTTGAATCAAAGAAATATTAACTGAAGATAAAAATATACATTTTAAACCAAATAAATTACTCATTGTTCCAAATGAATGTGCCATGAATGGGAATGAATATTTCTTTGAAATGAGAATATGTGAATTGATGGAAAGAAATATATTTTAAAGTCAAGCAAATATTTTATAGACTCAAAAAACTGTTTCTTCACATCAAATTTTTGAGTATTTGAAGCAAAAAAGTATCCTACTGATTCAAAAAAATATTTCTTTGGCCTAAACCATGCGCGAGTGCAATAAAGTAGTTCGTACTTCAACTGTACTACATATTTTCCTAAATGAACAAATGGATTCTTTCAGCTTAAATTATAATTAACATTCTTATTATTATACATATTTAATTTAAACAACTCACAGAATTTAAAATCTTGATGAACCTGAAACAGAAAAATTCGATGAAAAATCCACCTCCTGCAGGAATCGAACTGGGGTCCGTCGAGTGTAAAGTCCACAGCGATGACCACGAGGCTGTCGCAACATGGAAATTCTAAGGCAGAAAGCCGCATTTGTTGTTACTCACCATAAATGCCAAAGAAATATTTCTTCAAGTCAAAAACATGGATATTGAATTTAACAACATATTTCTTTAATCTAAATAAGTATTCAATTGAAACAAATTATGCCAAATTATTAAATATTTGATTAAAAAAAATTACTTCGTTGGAATAAATGTTTATTTGTTATGAATAATATAATTCTAGTAAGCAAATGAAATATTTCCTTCAACTGAAGAAATAAATATTTATGTAAACACAATATCTAGTTCATCTAAATAAATGCTTCATTGGTATAAATGCATGAACTCTTTGTAACAAATAAATATATTTTCAATTTAATTGATATTATTTTGAATTAAATAATTATTTCTTTCATTTAAATAAACTTAAAGACTTGATTCAAGTATGCACAATTATTAATTGATTCAAATGCGTCCGAATCAATCCAAAGAATCGAACTCATTGAATCAAATAAATATTTCTTTGAACGACTAATCAGGTTTCAACGCATCTAGACCTTTTGAATCAAGGAAATGGTTTTCTTGAATGTAAGAAATATTTGTTTGAATCAAGAAAATAAAGCCAAAGAATTCATTTCTTTAGACCAAAAAAATATATGCGTCTGGTTTAAATAAAAATTACTACTGTTAAAGAATATTTTCTTGATGCTAAAAAATAGGATTGAAGTAGTAAATGCATTTTCTTGGTTAAAAAATTCTTTTTTCAGTGTAAAAAACAAAACAAAAAAACAACGCATTCTTCATTGACAAGTGGACTAGGCCTGCTGAGGAATACCACGTAAAAAAACGCGCCTCAGTCTCGACCTCCATGGTGGTGTGGAACAGAGCCATTTAAAGTAATTAGGAGATGGTATTCTGTCGACCAGCGTGAAGTAATTTGAGAAAAAGATGGAGCTTTTGCAGATTACTGGTCCAAAATCAATTTATTATGTTAGTCTGAGAGATCTAAACGTTATGCTTTTGTACTGAGGGATCTCTGAGACTAACATAATAAATTGATTTTGGACCAATAATCTGCAAAATCTCCATCTTTTTCTCAGAGCCATTTAAATTTTAAAGATACCATCGCAACGTACACAGTAGCCTCCAGTTGAGCACCACAACGCCTCGTCGAGCTTCGAGTTAGAGTTTGTTCGAGGCGGAGCGCAAAACAATAGATATAGACACGAAGGAATAGTAGATATAGAAAAGGTTAGCCAGTCCGTCAGGTATCCGATGGTACCCTCATTTATTTCAGTCAGTGAAATATTAACTAAGCGAAGAAACGTTGTTATTGGTTGAAATAAATAAGATATTTGTATTTAAAAATTAGGTAGTTGATATAACGACTTTAAATAAAAACAATATTTCTTTCAAAAAAATTTAAGTTTATCGGCTGAACTAAAAGCTTTGCTTTACTGAAAGATGTGATTCCTTGGTTTAAAGAAGCGTACCCTAAGTTTTATCAAATATTTCTTGAGAACAAAGAAATAATAAGTCTGTATTATGAGGCAATATTTCTGTGATCCTAAGAAAGATCCAATCCAATATTCCATTGAAACAAAAAAAACGTCATTGTTTAAAAAATTTGAATATTTAAAATAAATTTTTTTTAAATGTAGCGCTTTTTCAGAAATTTAATTTAACAATAATTATAAGTTAATATTATTTTAATAGTAATATTTTACTTTATTTTTACAAAATAAATAAAAATTCTAAAAATATTTCAAGCACAGTCAGTGCTAATGCTGAAAACAATCTAAACCATAATAGTATAGGATCAGGTGCCATACCTAGATCATCACATATTTTTATTATAACTATGGTGAAAATTTGTGGCTAACTTACAACCTACCAAACTAATTTCCATTGTGAGATAATGCGTTCTACGGCACCCAGCGGCATTTGTCCTAAACTCCTGGAAGTTGCAAATTATAAATTTTCTATCTAAAGAAATGTTTATTTGGAATGAACCATTTCTTTTTCATGAACTAAATGAGTGTTTCTTCCAAAGGATTTATTAAACATTCCAAGAAAAAAAATCTTGTTTGAACTGAAATAAATGTACAATTGAAACAAGTATGCCAAAGTGTTCAATTAAAAAAATTATTATTTCAACGAAATGCAAATGTATTCATATAAAAAAAGTATTTCCATTGTTCCAACAAATATTTGTTCGAGTTAATTAATTGCAGATTTTTTATCTGATCGACGATTTCTTCCAATGAAACAGATCAATACTTAATTTTTTTTAAATATTTTTTAAATGTATCTAATTATTTCATTGCAATAATCATAGACAAATATTCTTTTTCAATTCAACGAATAATTATTTATTTGGGAAAAATATTCCTTTCTCTCAAAGAAAACTAAATTACTTAATACACGCATGGATTAATTACTTAATTTAAATACGTATTTATCACTTCAGAGAATCGATTAAATTGAAATGGGGATATATTTCTTAGGGTGTGAAAAGCTGTTTCAAAGAAACTAGGTTCTCAGCTCCTTAGAAATCATTTCTTTGATTCAATAATTTTCACATTTATTGCAAAGAATAATGCTTTCTTGTATTAAAGAAATATCACCAAACAATTTATTTCTTTGAGTCGAGGCATGACTTTTTGACCCCTAAACAATATTTACTCAACAGAAGTAAAAAATTCTTGGTTCACAGAAAAGAAACCATAGAAACGCATTTTCTTGGATCCAGTAATTTTTTTCAGTGTATAGGATGACATTCTCGTAATGAATGTTGAATTCTAATCTAGTGAACAGCAAACAGTTTTAATTCATCTTATATGGAACATTATACTTTTTGCACAATAAATTGTGACTAGAGCTTAGAGCAGGATCTTCACAGAAAAGCATGAAGTGTTTCCGATGAAAAAAAACGATACCATTGGAATCGACTGAATTCAATTGGAATAGCAAATGCGAGGTTATCGCAAAGCAGAGTTCCAGATAACATCTCATGAATGCGAAGCAAGACTTCTTAATCTGACGTTTTTTGCTGGGCGAGTGGAACAAATTATATATCAGAGTGTGAGATTCTGTTATGCATTTCTTCTATTTTTAACAAATATATAAGGCATATCAATTAAGGCCCTTCATCAGAATGGGTTGAACGGTTAAATATTTTTTTCTAATATTTTGCATACGTAATCCAAATAGTAATCTCTCGCTCATCTCAGAGCTGTTTTTTAGCGAAAATATGTCTATTCTGTTTAATAATCAAAAATCAAATTGCAACAGCATATGGGTGTCGCTGAATGTTGCTGTCTCTGCGGGTTTCTCTGTGTGTCTGAAGGGAGGCAACTGGCAAGGTTCCACCAGTCCAGTCTATTCTATTTTCCAGTGGTAGGAAGATGTACACTAATAGATTTGAACAATGGTGAAAATAGAATAGACTCTTTTTACATTCTCACTCATGAGAGTGTAATGTAATCATCCAAATTTTCGATCTCTAGTTTTTAACGGATCTTTACGTTTCGGCACTCACAGAGTCAGAAAATCATAAAATTTTGTCGGTATTTTGTCGGTATTTTTTCTCGGTATTTTGTCTCTATATGTATGGTTATCTGAATGCTGTAGTCACGCTAACTTTTGAAGGATTTGTCCAATTCAGTCAGCCTTTGATAAACTTTTCAAGGCTCCCAAAATGAAGGTTAAGTTCGTTAACCAGATATTTCAAACCAAAATTAAAAAATTTAGGGCATTTCCTAAATTTGAAATTTTTTTTTCAAGTTTCATAAAGGTTCCAATTTATGACTGTAGTTCCTGAGGTGCTTAAATCAGAGTTTTCGATTTAAGTTACAATATTTATGATATTTGAAAAAAAACGTAGTTAAAGTGTACGTACTAAATGTACAAAAACAAGCGCGAGAGCGTACCCGCACGCCGTAGGCACGCTCAAACATGGCGCGAAGCGCCGAGCGCACGGCACGCAAGGAGAATGTGCCCGTACGGCGGTCATATTTTTTTCTAGACTTTTTTCTAATACTTTAGCACGCGCCTTGTCTCAAGAAACTCAATATTATTCTAAGTGATTTTTTATCCTGGAAAGATCATTTAAAAATCTCGACTGCATTCCAAAAATGTTTTAAAACATACCAGAATTTTTACAAATTTTTTTCACGATATCCTTAGCTCAGAGATCACGTGAAAGTAGGGGAAATGTGCCCAAAGTTGTTCGTGGTGCACAAGGTGTAAAAAGGAATATCTACAAAATGATTGCATAATATGCATCATTAGCAATTTATGGCAAAATGATTTTTTACTGTGGAATTGGGAATAATATTGAAGAAATGATTGTAAATGAGTGTACTGTGTACCTAGTAAGGTAAACCTTTAAGTGCTTAGTCAAACAATTTGTTTCCTTATAGTATTATTTAACTACCCGAAGGGTAAGATTCGTAGGACTTTATTTTCACACGTCAAGGTTTTAGGTTAATTAAAAAATGAGCATCTATACGAGTTTAGAGTTTCTTGACTCCTTGTGGGCACTTTTCCCTTACAGGTTTCTGAGGCAGTGAGTCTAACTATTTCATTTTTTTTCGTATTTCATTTAACAGTTTTGAACAAAAATGATTTACAACAATTAATAAAACATAATTTTATCCAGGAAACCTTACAGATCGTGTTATCTTTATTAGAACCTGCTGATACTCTTCCCTGGAGAGCTAAACCCAGCTGGAAATTCCTGTACAGGAACGTACAGGTACAGGTTGGTTTACAATTGGTAGATCTCACGGCAAACATCTACGATGCAAAACATTCCGCCAAGTAAAAAGCTATCAGTACAATCAACAAAGTTAACTTTAAATGAAAGTTTTCCAAGTAATTCTAAAAGATATCTAAATTTTTTAATGTATTAAATTACAAAAATTACAGAAGTTTTAAGAACGTATTAAAAGGGAAATTAATTAAAACTTGACAAAATGATTAATATAATTATAAATAAAGAGAAACTCTCGCCAAGTTTTCATTTCCCCCCTTTTAATACATTCTGAAAACTTCTGTAATCTTATAAAAATAAATTAAAGAATTCAGACATCTTTTCGAATTCTTGGCAAGCTTTGACTTCACAAATTTGTTGATTGTACTTATAGCTTTTTACATGGAGGAATTTTTTGCGTCGCAGATGTTTTTGGTGCGATTTCACTTCTTCATAATACAAATTTTCATTAAAGAAAATACTCGTTCCAAAGTAATAAGAATATTTAATACTCAATACTATATGATAAATATCATTGGTAATGATCTGAATTATTAAAAATCAAATTTCTTCAATTAAAAGTCCAAAATTTTGAAAATAAGTGTAAGTTCCAGGTCGACTGAATGACTAAAAATATTACTTAAAAAAGGCAATACCGCAAGAAGTTATTCGCGAATCAAAATTCCATATAAATTGCACTGGAGCTTCATTCAGTCAATTTATTCTGACATTTTTAGACAAACCGGTTGAATATTGTGGGATACAGGTCGATTGAACTGCTCAAAATCGACTTTTTGACATAAAAAGTTAAATATCTCTAGAAATAATGAATGAATCAAAGTTTCCAGAAAAATAACACTAGAGCCACGGTGCCTCTCGAGTGACTTCAATCTAAAAGGACTGTTAGCTCTCATTTTTTTCTAATCTCATTTCTGTGATACTCCACGATCATTGTGAGACCAAAAGGAAAAAATCCCAAGGGGGATTTTTGAATAAACTTCATTTTTCTTTGGAGGTATTTCACCCTTCATTCACTAGCAATATTGAATATCAATATGTGATGCTTCTTGTCATATTGAAGATCTAAAGGTGAGAGAATTTGCTTCCGACCATTATTTTATTTTTTTAAATTCTTCAAATAGTACAATATTTGAACCTGGATGGCTTAATCAAACACGATCTTAAACATTTTTCGTGTTATGAACAATGAAAAATATCATAATGAGAACATTCCATATTAGGAGAAATGTAAGAAAATAATTGATTCCAAAACTATCACTTTGTTAATTAGGATACAATATTTACGTGCGGAGTGAACGATTTATTTGAATTTTCACGAGACCTTTTTTAGACCAAGGTCCACTTTTAGTTGAATTTACAGATGCAAAATTTTAGAACTACCTTCATTTATAGCACAATATTGTATACTTGTTAGCTTACGCGAATAGTGTAATTAAATTTGAATTGAAATAAAGAACAATGTTCTTGACATATAGAATAGAATTTATTTCTCACATGTAGATCTTTTCTTATAGGTTTTTACATTAGCCGTTAGATCCCAAAACCACTTCCCTTATATTAAATGACTGTCCTGTTGCCTTAACAATAATAGCTACATTTAACATTTAATTATCATATAGCTATCATAGTAGGCATTACTCATGTTTTGGCACGTATTCAGACTTTAAATAAACATCTACACAAAGTTTAAAATGTATAAAAAATGTATATAGTTCGAATAACTAACATTAAGGTTAAACATTACGGATACTTTGGTTTCACTCACACATCATTCTCCACTCGAGCATCGTCGCACCCATCTTTCCCTTTATCCTTATTCGTCTTTTCTCTTGCTAATCTGTCAAATGCTCTAGCATATCTGCAGAGACAGGGAATCGGTTTTCTTGACATTGTGAGGTAAACTTTTGACCCAAGTTCCATGTAATTCCATTCATCTAACCATCTTTCTACCTCTTCTACTCATCTCTTCTCAATCAGTTCCTTTGCCCTTGTACTTTTCCATATGTGCTCCATGTCCTCAACCTCACTCTGGCAAAGCCTACAATTTAGATCCCTGAACCCCTTATTACCCGATTTCCCGACATTACCACACCTGAGTCTATTCCACTGTACTTTTTCCAAGTATCCCAGATACTTGATTTCCCAAAATTCCTTGCTGCCCATCTCAGTTTTCCATTTCCCATAGTCCTTACAGTAGGTGAATTTGTCTATCCTCCTGCAGTCTCTTCGAATCTTCGAAGCTTTGTAATGGTAACATTTCGAACATTTTTAAATTCATTTAATTAAACGTCCCTCAATTAAAAACTTTGGCAATCTCCGACGCGTCGTGCGGGATCGACGCGGAGATTGCCAAATGTGACATAACGTTACGTATCTACGCGCCCGCCAAGCTCGAGATCCATTTTGCTCTCCATCTGAAATCCGCATTTATGTGTGAATGGGGATATGTCTGTGTGTGGATGTGTCTGCGTGGGTGTCACACATTTTTGTGAACACGATAGCCTGAAAACGTTTGCATTATTTTAAAAATTGGGTTTTCATAGTAAAACTTTTTTCATTAACATAATTAAACGTTGATAAGAGAAAAAAAAAGATTCGTTGATTCTAAACGAATCGATTGACCTATAATATTAATACATTGTATTGAAGAGTAATGAAGTTACTGTTATTTATAATATTTGAAAAATCTGTTTTTTATAGTTGAACTTTTCTCATTAACATAATTCAAAAATTATGCATGTTAGTAAATTCATGAAGGCTGGTGTGGGGCAGCGAGCGAGGAATGTATTATCACTTTAAAGTTTATGAAATAAGATGCTAAATTGAACCACCGCATCGTAAAAGGTTGTATAATATTTCTTGGTCCCAGCACAAGTAGATCCTGACAATGTAAAAATTAGAATTTTAAAAATATTTTTAGATATTATCCAGGAAAATAAAGTATTCTATGTAAATTTTCAAAAATAGAAGTGCTAAAAAATTTACAAAAGCGGTGAGATGTTACTACGCTCGAACCAAGCAATTTTATACCCCCTTCTACGATGCGGCGGTTCAACTACAATGGTGAAAAACTGCCGATATTTTAAAGAGCTGGTTGAGATTCTAGTAATGGTTTTTTTCTATAATTCGCGAAAAAGTGCCAGTTTTTCCACCTGTTTTTGGTGTAAAAAGTGATCGATTTTTGGTCGATGACGTGGCGCATGCGCGGTGTCGATCTTTCCGGGCAACAGTGACAAAAGTAGACAGGTGCAGTGGAAAAAGTATATGGACAGTGATAAAAGTGAGGCACAGTGACAAAAGTAAATGTTATTTCGGGTGGGTTCGTGCTGCCTCGGGTGTACTCGTGCATCGTGCGCAGCCAACTTCATTCTATTTTCCGACTGTCGTCCCTAACCTAAAATCAATTTCTTGAAAAGTCTCGACTTGTGTATTTTGTATGTACTTTTGTCAGTTGGCAAAAGCAAAAAAACACCGTCAGTTTCTCCGAAAATACTGTGCTTGGTTTTTTTCACGAAAAATCGGAAATTTTGAAGTCCTCAACTTTATGGGCCAACTATTCAATTGTGAGAACCAGCTTATTATTACTGCCATATTATTGCCATGGTTTTGATAATTGCCTTTGTCATTGTTGCGTCAATCGACAAAAAATCGCCTTCTTTTTACACAAAAAACAGGTAAACAAAAACTAGCACTTTTGCACAAATTATAGGAAAAGTATCGTGTCCCACACATTGAAAAAGCGACGATTTAAAACTCGTGTGATAGCCACCCTCGCTCCGGTCGGGTAGCTAACTTCACACTCGTTTTAAATCTCTCGCTTCTTCAACTTGTAGCACAATATACTATTAATTATCTTCATTATAATTTGACTCATTCCAATTTAACCATGAGCTGAGTTCCAACCTGCGAGTAAACTCACATGTCTCATAAAAAAAAATATTTGGTTATTTTTGTAAACTTAGCCCAGATGTAGGCTCCGGAAGCTACGACTACGATCCTTCTCCGAAAGATCGCTCCCGATGCAACCGGAGGTTTATGAGGTCCGACTCGTCACTTCCCAAAACACTTCGCGGTAATCCAAAGAGAGGCATAATCACCACACATCATTCAAGAATCACTAATTTTCAAGATGTCAACACTCTGCTTTAGAGCAAGCATTATGCCTTTTTGAATTCACGGGTCGAAACTCGTACCGAAAATCAATATCACTTTAAGAAATGCAGGGCGTCCAACTGGGTCTCAGAAGAAGGTCACAAGTGCCAGGCACGAAAGTCGGCACGAAACTGATAAGAGACAGCTGGATATTGCCCAGCTAAGCTGAGCGAGTCACCACAACAAAACACTATCCTTTCACACCTGTAGTCGCCATGAGATACCATGCCATACATGAGTTGATGCAATCTGTGATACCCTCCAGCATTGTCTACAATATAGTCTGGAGACTACTGTAGCAGCATGGTGTTGCCGCGTGAACAGATATAACTTAGACACAGAGGCTACCATATGAAAATCAACAGTGAGACATCTTGAACCAAACTACCACTCGGTACGTTATCTTGACAATCTGCTGATCAGGCCAATGAATCTGATTCCAATTCAAGTGCTGAGATCTCGAAAGCTGTGAGAATGCTTCCCACAAGATGATAGCTTGATAATGTGCCAGGAAGATCCACCTTATAGCTCATCATCGAAGCATCTTTGCTAACAGTCTGAAGATCCATATTTCCTAGAGACAGATCACTACGGGGAACTTCCTGTGAATAAGATACCGAGTGATAGATGTTTCTTTCATAACCAACTGAGTACATTTCAAAACGTTATTGAATCATAGCAGAGAAAGAATATTGGCAGCACCTGTGTCATTCAAGGACAAAGAATAGGATGATCGGCCGCCATCACCTTAGCAGCGATACGAAGAAGAAGTCATAGATATATAAATGGAGAAAATAGCTTTTAATTGTTCAACTAGTTTTTAAATTCTTTGCGGAAAGTGGTCGTGTGATCAACTTACTATGAAACTGACAACAACGAATACCAGCGAGGCTCGAAAGTGCGGCATGGCGACTTGAATGCGTCAAATGAATTAGCACAATATGGAATGCACTCCTGATGAAGGAACGTTCAACTACGCCATAAGGATTAGGATGACCATGATCAGTGAGTGACTTACTGTAACCGTAGTTACCAACATAATCCAAAACTCGATCAGAAGGTGCACAAATTACAACATCGACACATATCAGTGCTCGCAAGAAGATAATGTTGCAGAGATTACACAAGTTGAACCATTTAGACAATTTGAGATTGTCTGAACACGTCTCAAATAAAAAATAATCAGTATGACTGAGACGTGTCAAGAATGATCAAGTCCGAAACTCAACTCCTACAACGGCGATAAACTAGCTCATGCAAGACCACAAGCTAACTCCGCTACACCCCCGGAATGCATGCACTCATGAAGATAGCTTCCCAGAGATGTCACAAAATCTATACCGTTGCGTGGAACTGAATGAATCGAGAGAATTTCTATTTCAAGATTACATAAAGAGTCAGAAAGGGTCAGCTGATTTCAAATCAGTCCCGGAGCAAATCGATAAACGGACTTCAGAATTCTTTGCATGGAGAAGATGGGAGTCTCGAAGAAAAGGTGGTCTAACTCGTTGCAAGTCAGACGTCATTCCGCAAAAGAACAGTTGTTTGATTCGAAAGTTCTTCGAACTTCAAATTCGTATACTGCGATTCAAAACACCCCCTTGTGCTGACTTTCGTGGAAAACTACCAGATTATTAAAATTTGTAAAATTTATGTCAACTTTCTGAATTTTTAAATTTCGAATCCATAATTGTATTCTACATTCGATAAATTAATTAATTCATAAAGGGATGCTGAAGTAATTTAACTTTCCTTTTCTTGTTTTTGGTTGCTTCGGTTTTGGTTTCGCTTTGCTTATTTCTAGTTCCATTTCGGTCCCGGCTAAGAGGTGAAGGAAATAGATAGGAGTGTGCGAGGTTATATACGTCACGCAACTCAAGTATAAGCGAAGCCTTACCGCCTAAGCTCGACTGGTGAAACTACACTAAACGCCTAGAATGGAGCGGGGCTCTGAATGTCACTTAAGTTCAAGCAGTCAGGAGTCCCTCAACTCTGAGCCCCAGAAAATTCTAACCGGTTCTTTGATCCGGGCCCTCAATTGACCTCTGTTGAGTAAATCGTAAGAAACTAAGCTCAGAAACCCTGAAGGAAGTGCAAAGTTCCACATTAAGTTCTTAAAACGCATTACATTTTTATCGACCTGCATTCTTTCTCTACGATTTTAAAGTTTACGCAACGCACTTGTATTCTTTTAAAGTTTTTACCAAATAGGTACATAAAATCAATTCAAACTTTCCTTGAATGCCTCTATTTACTCTTACGCTCGCTTTACTACCTTTATATATTGCTATTATGGGGACGGCGACTGACACTTATGGCCGCTAGGGTCGCTAGTGCGCGTGGAGATACACGAGATGACGGTTCCAACGGTGGTAACGTTTGCTATTTGAATTATATCAGTCCTTTCTAACCCAGCGTTGAGGTGTTAGCTCAAAGCACTATTTTCGAAATTCCAGGTATGCATGCGGCAATTGGATGTAAAAATAAAGATGCAAATCGCTTTCAAATTACAAAAAACTAAGGAAACTGTAGATAATGCCTTGTGCCTGCGTACAAGGTATATCTTCACTCACGGTGCTGGCCTCTAAGCTGAGCTTGACAAATCGCCGTCCACATTGATTTTAGAAGACATCCATTGACTCTATACTCCTTTAGAACTTCCCAAAGTTTAACACTATCCACTTTGTCGAAGCCTTTTTCCAGATCAACGCACACAAAGCTTTTTTCTCTACCCGCAAACATTTTTCTATGATCTGTTTCAAACTAAATATCTGATCCGCACATGATCGTCCTGGTATAAATCCACATTGGACATCCTGGATTTTTTCTTGTGTTATTGCCATGACCATGACGTTATCAATAACTATTTTGCCTGCGGTAATTAGTAGGCTGATAGCTCTATAATTGGTGTGTACCTGTATCATCCATTGTAGAGTGAAATGATAAATTCCTTTTTTCAATCATGTGGAACTTCCTCATTCTCAGCACATATATTCATCAACTCGCTCATCCTCTCAGACAAATGCTTGTCACCGCTCTTAATCATTTCAGCGATAATATAATTTACACCAACGCCCAGTTCAGCAAAAGTATTCTTAATTTCGACCAACTATGTACTACCACTTCCCTTCCCAATCATCTTAACCCATTTCCAAAATAATTTATCATTTCCTCACAAAAAAAAGCTCGGTTCATTTTGAGTCGGATATTGATCCTTAATTGAGATGCAGCATTTTTCAGTCAAAAAGTACTTAAATTGAGTTTTGAAGCAAAAGAAAATTACTTTTTTCAAGGAATCTGTATTATAATCAGAGAATAACAGAAATTTTTTTAACGTCTTTTCAGACTAGATGGAGTTATGAATTAAACATTATTTTAATTAATTTTGTTCTGAAAAAAGATCTTTTCCTTTCGCTCTGCTGGGAATCAAACCAGAGAACTTCCGATTGCCGGTCGGGTGCTTCCCCATTGAGCTACTAGAGAGATCGAGAGAAGAAACTTTTTCCAGGAATACACGCATTATTTTGCCAGGTGTTACAAATCAAATTTTTCAAGGAATCTGTATTATCATCAGAGAATAACAGAAACTTTTTTAACGTCTTTTCAGACTAGATGGAGTTATGAATTAAAAATTATTCCAATTGATTTTTTCCTGAAAAAAGATCTCCTTTCGCTCCGCTGGGAATCGATCTCTCTAGTAGCTTAATGGGAAAGCACCCGACCGGCCTAGCAAACAGGAACTCGAAAAACAGTAAACGACCAAAGCCACCGGAAGTTTGGTGTATTGAGTTTATCAAAACATTAGTCGGCCAAACAGTTTGATAATTAGCATGATACGAAAACTGATAAAACCTGATTAATTATAATTGTGTATTCACTATCAGTACCGACAAACGCTTTTTTACCGGATGTTCCCAGGAAACGAAAATCGATTGGATGCATTTGAATCGGCAGTAAAAATGATTTAAATCGGCATTATTAAAATGTAATTGCCGATTGCGACCGCAGGTTTACCAAAATTGATGTATCGGATGGGACCGATTGGAAAAAGGCCGCGTGAATTAGACGAAACACGTATTGGTAACGGTGGTCGGACCGGACGTGTCGATTTGCTGCTCTCCGGAGTATTGTATTTTCGAGTGTTTTACTTGCTCTTTTTTCAAATAAAAATTTGCAAGTAGTGACTTTGTGTATTTCTGGTGCGTCTGAGCAAGTTGGTTTTTTCTAAACTGCTGGTTTCTTGTTGTTTTTGGATTTACCAATAACTGTCATTGATCAATTAGAGCAATGGGTGCGTGTCCAGAGTGCAAGGAAGTAATTTCCAGAGGAGGACCTGAGGTGCTTGTTTGTTTAAAGGGTGGCGTTTTGACCCATCTGGGCTGTGTGAATTTTAATATTTCTAAAAAAAACGTTGATAAACTCAGGAAGGGTCAGGCAGGTTTCTTCTGCGTAAAATGCAAAGGGCAAAACATCACCGACATCTCTATGGCAGCCGATAGTAGTTCATCTGGGAAACCTGCAACTAATATTCGCAACGCAGACGGTACGTCTTTCCCTCACGCTTTTGCCCCCTCGGCAGCAACTGCTACCTCCAACCAGCCTGATCTTGCTGCTATGATCAGAAATACTCTCTTGGAAGGACAAAAGGATGCGCTTGCGCAGTCTCAGGAGATTCTTTCCAGGATCACTGAATTTGAAAATAAGCAGCAAGCGTTCAATGATAATCTTCTAACATCCATTCAAAATATCAAAGCTGACATTGCTGATAACTCGAATCGAATTTCTGTGCTCGAAGCTGGCTCAGAAATTGGAAAGGAAGATATAAACAAAATTAAAAGAGATGCCAATGATTTAAAATTAAAAGTGGCTACCCTTGAGCATGCGCGTAACGTAAACGAGCAGGCGGCCCTTCAAACGACTTTGGAAATGTATCATTTCCCTATGAACCCCAATGAAGACCTTTTTACGAACATCGACTCGATAGCTAAGGCTCTTGCGCCTAAGGGCACCTGCGCTCACAAAATCCTCCAACCCGCCCAGCATTGTCGCGAAACTCGGCAATCAACAACTGCGAGATACATTCGTTGAGAGACGTAAGGTCTTTAGAGACTTCTCTACTGAAAACCTTGGGAGGCCGAGCGAAGGTAAACAGCCTGTTTATCTACGTGAGGCCCTGTCACCTTTGAGCCGGAAAATCTACGCCATTGCCCTGGGTCTCAGAAGAGACAAAATAGTCAAATATCTTTGGATTGCGGCCGGAAAAATTTTTTGTCGCAGAGAGGCTGGATCTCCACGAATTTACCTGGCTAATCTGCAGACCGTCGAGGGACTTAAATAGAAACTAATGCTTCCTAGTATCATCCTAAGTATATATGTCGGCAAATATAACATAACTTGTCGATTAGACCGATTTCCAACTCATCTAGTATACTTAATAATTTTCTCAATTAAAAATTTGTATTTAATAACACAAAGGTTTCTCAGTTATTCTAACTGTGCTAATGGAATTTATTATGTTCCACAAAAACATCTGTTAAATCAAAGTAATCCTGACTATATTGTGTTTCATTTTTTATCTGAAAGATCTATTATTGTGTCGACTGCACGAGATTCTATAAAAAATGCTAAGATTGTTTCTCTCTCTATTTCGGAGATTTATCCTTCTACGGTATACTAAAATTTCCATGCTTCAGTACCACTGAAGATAATTTTAGATTTATATCTACACTGTCACTTCAGCAATTATTTGACTCTGCTTAACCCTATTTGCAATTACTTAATTTGGGCTCTGTTGGTTATTGTTCATGTTATTTCTATTACCACTATCTTTTCCTATGTGCTACCATTCTTTTAGGTAACTTGCAACTTAAAACTAACCATTTTTCATTTTCAATGGATATCTTAAATAATTGGCATGTTAACTTTATAATGCTTATTGCTTTTATAATTTTTACCTTTATATGTGCCTCATTCCCTGTTTTCATATGTAATCATGTGAACTGGATTTTGTTGGTTAACGTATTTCAGACACTTCTATATTCAACTATACTTGAACGTTTCTTATCACTGTCAAAATGGAAACCTTAAATATTTGTCACGTTAACACTCAGTCTTTACCTGCCCATTTCCACTAATTCAAACATCATTTTATGTCCTGTTCCTACCATATCATCGCCGTGTCTGAGACCTGGCTTACGCCTAACATTCCATCTAGCCTCATAGCACTTGATCATTACACACTTTTTCGCAGAGATAGAGATAAGAGAAGAGGGGGTGGGATCTGTCTCTACATTCATGACAGCTTAAGGTGTGTACAGGTTGGAATGAGTCCTCCTGCCAATTACCCTATTGCTGAATACCTTTTTATCAAGGTATTTTCGTCTCATGACAGCATGTTGGTGAGTGTGATTTACAAACCTCCTAATGCCCCCTACTGCAGGGAACTTGAGACTGATATTTTTGACCTCATACCAAGTTATAATAACATTGTACTTACTGGTTACTTAAACACAAATCTTAATGCCACCAACAATTTAACTAACTATTTAAAGTCAGTAGTGTTCTCCGCCGAATTATCTATAGTTCCACATAATACCACGCACCACACCGATCATTCTAGTACATGGATTGACATGATGATTGTTGATGATATAGACAAGGCATTTTCTTCTACTCAACACTCAATCTCATTCCTCTCAAACCACGACCTTATCAGCATTCAATACCAGTTCTCCTTTGATCCTTCCTCTGGTATATCTCCTCTGTCCATATGCAATCTCAAAAATATAAATGAAGCCGAATTTCTCGAGCACCTCTCCACTTCTGATTGGAAAAGAATTTTTATTGAAAAAGATATAAATAGAAAGGTTATTTATCTTACAAAACTTTTATCTTCAGCTTTTGACAAATTTGCGCCTCTTCATACCCTTAAAGCAAAAAGGAAGTCCACTCCTTGGATTACATCTTATATCAAAGACTTGATGAAAGAAAGAGAGGAAAAACGTAGATTGGCTAAAAGAACAAGAAATAGTATTATTCAAGCCGAATTTCATAAACTGAGAAACTTAGTTCAAACCAAAATCAGGGATTCATACAATAAATATAATTACAATTCTATTAAAAACAGGCATAAAAATGAAAACATCTGGTTTCTCTTAAGACGACTTGGACTTATTCCTCCAAAACACTTGGCTCCTGATAACAATTTTTCACCCGCAGATCTTTCAACAGCCTTCACTACAAAATCCACACTCCTTGCAAACAGCACTCCTTCCTCTTTCGCAGTTCCCTCTACCTTTGATGATACTAAATTATTCTTTTCTGACATATCGCAAGAAACCCTAATTAAAAAACTCTTAGAGGTAAAATCAAATGCTCAAGGTTCTGATGGTATTTCAATTAAAATGATTTGCTTAGCTTTACCAGTTATTTGTCCTATTCTCTTGCATATCTATAACGCATATCTACAGGTGGGAATATTTCCTGATACTTGGAAAGAGGCGATTATTCGCCCTGTTCCTAAAATTTCTAACCCTACCTCTCCCAAAGATTTCCGCCCGATATCTATCCTCTGTGCCTTGTCTAAACCTTTCGAACGCATTGTCCATCAGCAACTTACAGCACATATTGAAACTAACAATTTAATGAACCCAATGCAATCTGGGTTGTTGTCCTTTTTGACTTTTCGAGGGCGTTTGATACATTTAACCATAATTTACTATTGACTAGGCTCAAATCACTCCACCTCTCAAACATGGCTGTGAAATGGTTTGAATCTTATCTTAGTAATCATTCTGAAAGAGTACAAATCAGCAATGGCGAGCGTTCTGACTGTGGGGAGGTTAAGAGTGGTGTCCCTCAAGGTTCCACGCTTGCACCTACTCTATTTAATATTTATACATCTGAACTTGGTAGTGAACTTCGACAGTTCCACTATCACAAATATTCTGATGATTTCAAGCTTTACCTCTCCGGGCCTATTGCCACTCTTAAGAGCTTACTTCAAAAGGTACAGGAGGATATTGATTTGGTGGTGCAGTGGGCCTTGACAAACGGTCTGACTCTTAACCCTGCTAAAACTAAGGCTATAATCATAGGACCTTCTTCCTCTCTTTCACTTGCAACAATTGCAACCTTGCCTCCTCTCTTGATCGATGGGCGTCTCATCCCCTTTGTGGATTCTGTGAAAGATTTGGGCTATATTCTTAAGCGCTCTTTTACATGGAATGAACACGTTGCGGATATCTCAAGGAAAACCTTTAGAGTCCTCCAACAGCTTAACAGGAATAAAGAATCACTTGCTACTTCAACGCGTATCCTCCTAGTTAAAAGCCTGATCCTTCCTTTCTTTGACTATGGCTATGCGGTATATGACGATATTACTGATGAGCTGAATGCCAAGCTTGAGCGTACGCTTAATGCTTGCATTAGGTTCATCTATAACATCCCCAAAAGTGAACATATTGCTCAGTATAGAGAAAGAGCAGGACTCCTTAACGTCGCCAAAAGAAGACAATTTTTATGGGTAATTTACTTTATAGCCTATTCAGTAATGTAGCTCCGCACTATTTTCTCAACCTCTTCCATTTCATTGGCAAAGATCAGCCAACATATTCCGAACTCCGTGAAAGGAAAACAGTATTAAAAATTCAGCCACACCGCACGTGTAAAATGCAAAGGTCCTTTGTTATTCGTGGTGCTCGTCTTTGGAACAAACTACCTATAACCATTAGAAATGCACCTTCACAATTTCATTTTAGCAAACTCCTTTTTGGTTACTTATTCAACACATCAAATCCTACCCTCGAAATCACACATTGGTCACACGTAAATTCATAATTAAAATATATATGAGTATGTGTATGAATGCGTATTTACTTTTAAGTATGTATATTTATAGTAACCTTCTGTTGATAGCCCGGATCCAATTTTTTGTATTATAGTTTAGTTCTTTATCTTTGTTAATACCTATTTTTGATTTCAATCGTCAAATCGTTCGCCGTCACATTTTAATTGTCATATGTATCACCTGTTCCTTATAGGGCTATTCAGCCCTAGGAACTTTTCATGAATAAATACAAATACATTCTAGAATCTAGGTTATACATACATACATACATACATACATAAATTGATCAGCAGATCGAACTCGAAAGTTCATTGCCTCACTACCCGATTCGGGTAGTGTTTCTAGGTGGATATTTACTACCAATGTGGGCCCACCACACCCAGGTGGTTATAGGTTATACCTATGAAAAATGAAAATTTGTATAAAATCCGAAAGGATTTTGTACCATAATCCACTGTTTTGTTCTTCGAATCCTCGAGCATTCATTCCTTTTCATAAGTATGCAATTTAATAAAGGGCAAGGAACACGACGTTTGTTGTTCGAGATCGCTAAGTGACGCCGAACTGTGCATATAGTGTCCTTATTTTCATAAAAGCCCACGATTTCACGTCGAAAAACACTTAATTAATTCTCCATCAGAAAGTTTTTATATTAATGTAATGTTAAAAATCAAATCACATGAAACGAATGCTCGAGATATCGGAACAGAAACACAAAGCAGCCGTCAGGATTTCTTGGCTCTTGGAGCGCAACGCCCACTGACACCAACGACCGAACGCCATTGCCTCTTCCTGCACTGTTTTTAATATCTCAGCTGATATTGCAGATTTTATTATAAATTGATATTGCTTATTAATTTATAATATACGCATATAATATCAACAACAAATCCTTATATTTGTATAATGATACTTATATCTTAATCATTTAAATTGACAACATTTTCTTATTTAAATCCAGTACTTGATACCTTTACCGATTCACTTCCATTCAAATGATTATAAGTCTAATCTACCTTTTAGTATTCCCTGAATAAAACTGGACTTTACCGTTTCATTGACAGAAATTGTCAATCTTAAGTTTCCTATTGAATACAGCATCCACCATACTCTGTTTTATAGAGATTTCGATATGTGTAGATGGTCTAACACCCAAGATGGACCCATTAGAAAATATAAAGGTGTCCACATCAGTGGGCACCAGGTGACATGTCAGATAGGCCCTAGTTTCTGTAAAAACTCTAGGCATTTTTTCTTCGACGATAAGAGTTGATGAGGAAGACTACAGTATGAGATTCCACGTGGTAAGATTAAACAAATTGAAAGCAATAATTGGTAATCGATTATTTTAAAAACGCGGCTAAACTGTTAACAAAAAATTAGACACGCGTAATAAAAAAGCCGAAACACGAAAATAATTTTATATTTCAAATACAGGTTAGAGATAACGATGAAGATAATGCTTACGGGCTCCTTACGAAAGATTTGGAAGAAAAAGTTAAATCCTTAGTCGAAAACTATCGTCCGACAGATCGTTTAGAGAAAACAGTAGAAATGAAAATTTTGCTAAAAGACGAAAATCCGGTTAGTGCTAATCCGCGAAAATTGCCCAGAGACGAACAGATTTCTGTTGACGAACAAGTTAGGGAATGGTTGAAAGAAAATAATATGAAACCGAGCTGTTCTGAATGCGCCAGCCCCGTAGTTTTTGCACGGTGAAAAGAAGGAAAATCTCGAGGATGTGTAGACTATAGGTAAAGGGGAGGGTTTTCTGCACCCGATTGCTAAAGGAGAAGTTCCAATGGAGACGCTACACATGGATCATGGCGGCCCACTACCATTAACAAGGAAGGCTTATAAACACATCCTTACAATGATAGACAGGTTTAAGAAGTACGTATGGATTTTTCCCACAAAATCGACTAAAACAAAAGAAGCAATGAAAAAAATTAAGATCCTCCAACATTCGTTTGGAAACCCACGAAGATTCATTGCCGATAGGGGATTGGACTTCAAATCCAGCGAATTCGAAGATTTCTGCAAAGAAGAGCAGATCGAGCACATCAAGACGACCACCGGAGTTGTCAGAGGGAATGGCCAAGTTGAAATAGTTCACCGAAAACTAGAGGAAGTCTTCATGAAGCTTGCGATGCAGGAAACTCTTAAGTGGTTTAAACACGTTAGCCAGTTTCAACGTGCCTTGAACTCGACCCACCAACGAAGTATTGCATCGACACCATTCGAATTGCTCATTGAAGTCCCAGTGAGAAGCAAGGAGAACATCTGCTTCCAAGAAATGATTCAGGAGGCTCTACTATAAGAATTCGATGAGACGAGAGAAGAACTGCGAAAACAAGCAAATAAAGTACAGATTGAAAAAGTCCAGGAAGAAAATGTGTGGAGCTACAATAAAAAAAGGAAGAAAACTTCCAAATGTCAAGTAGGCAACCTCGTTGCGATTACCAGAACGCAATAAGGACCGGGTTTGAAAATTAAATTAAAGCCCCTACAAAGTAACGAAAGTTAAAGCAAGAGAAAGATACGACGTAGAAAAATTTATGAACCAAGCTATTACGACGAAGGACCTGTAAACCGTTAACTCAAGTTCAAAAGATAACATGACACCGTGGAATGGCTTCGATGAAGACGCATCGTCGGGGTCAGACGATAGTAGTCAGAATGGCCGAATGTAGAATAGATAGCGATTAGCGATAGTAGACTAAGGCGTAAGCTAGGTCGCATACCTTTAGGGGTTGGCGTATGAGTTCGGGGATGCCACCTTGAGCGGCCTTGCAGGGCCCAAGGACGTCATTCCGAATACGGCGCTTGACAAAGTACGACGTCTCAATGTAATATTATTGTATTGTTTTGCTCCTAAAATATATGGCCTTAATATGAATTGCGTTGTTTTGCACCCTCACTGCCAGAATATAATAATGAGAATATTTCCAACGAGCTGCTCACTGAGAAATCTGAAAATCTCAAAACTATGAATGCGACAGTTTCTATCAAATTTGAATAAAGATTTCCAAGATTTCATTGATATTTCCGGAAGTGCCGAGATTTTCAAAACTTTTGACGATCTGAACTCTCCTGGAAAAATTAGACTCGGCTAAACTCGGCGGCGTTCAAATGCAGTCAGTTGTTCGTCTCATCGAGGTGGCGTGTGAATGCTCCATATTTGGCGAAATATTTCCAATGTTTTCCAAGAATTCCAAGAGTTACTCAAAGAGTTTTCTTAAGACTTCTCGCGCAGCAATCTGAGATTTATCAGTGACTAGCCCCTCGTGTATATCTGTTAGAAATACATATTTCATGCTCAATACATTTTTAATCTACAACTGGTGTTTTTTTGTTGATAAAATGGCGGATAAATATTGATGCTCACATTTTTTTCCAAAAACAATGATCAAAAATCCCCCTCAGCAAGACATTGGAAAACGTTAGAGGTGCAATTGAAAGTATTTCTGTGATTAACCACAGGCATGTCTTTCCGTCCCCCGCAAGACATTGGAAAGGCCCCAGATAACAAAATGCGAGCAATATGCGACGCATTATGCACGCACGTCGTGCCGATCAACACGCACGAGATGCACTCACCAACGCAGACATATGTGTCATCAATTGAGACGCATATCGCTCGCATGTCGTGCGGGTCACGCGTGCGACGCATATCGCTCGCACGCCGTGATTAGTTATGCTCTACAAATAATAAATTATGTAATATTAATATTTTTATACGTCCAATAAACCAAAGATCCCATTTTGTCGGTCGTAAAATCTGGGAAAAGTCAGTAAATTATTTTGCTTTACCATAAAAAAGATAGGTTACCCAGATAACAATGCGTGCGGCGCACGTCACCCGCATTTCGTGATTCTCATGCAATGCGTGCGAGAACGCGTGCATCTCGCCAGCAATATATGATTGTCACTTAGCTGCGAGCGTTATGAGTCGCATTTCGCTAGCACGGAACATGGGCACATGCTGCGAGCTTTATGAGTCGCATTTCGTTATCATGAAGATGCGTGAAAATTAAATTATATTTAAAAAATTGATTAATCAATTGAATTTATTTTTTAACTTGTTTTTAAATTACATACATTGGTATAAATTAAAAAATTTCAATAATTCTAATCGCAAATAAATTTCAAGTGAAATTTATTTTTTTGTTGCACTTTTAATTCGTAATATTTATGAAGAATGATCGAATAATATTAAAAATGATATGCATTTAAAAATTCAATTTATGTTCACATAAATTTTAATTTGATGACGGCTAACCATCGTTGGTTTTTGTAAAAGTCAGTAAAAGTGTTTTCAGAAAATTTTGGCATCTGCCGAAGAATTTTACTATCGTGTTTTATCGTGTTTTATATCCGGCATTCCGAAAATTAATAGACTTGTGGTAAGTGCAATCGAAAAAATAGTAAATATAAACCTATAACCAGTAAGTATAAAACCTAACCTATATCTTTTATTGTAAAGCAAAATAACTTACTATACGTTCAACTGTTTCTAAACCTCTTAATTAATTCGCTTTGATTTTTAGATCAATTTTTAATCATAAAAAATGTTATGAATTTTTAAACCTAAAACAATATACTCTTTCTAATGATAGAAAAATTTCTAGTAACTAATTGGGAAAAGTGCAAAGTCGAAGTCCAATTCAAAATTTATTTGATTAAATGTCTAAAATTAAAATATAAAAATATTAATATTACATCATTTATTATTTTTAGAGCATAACTAATCACGACCTGCGAGCGATATGCGTCGCACGCGTGACCCGCACGATATGTGAGCGATATGCGTCTCAATTGATGACACATATGTCTGCGTTGGTGAGTGCATCTCGTGCGTGTTGATCGGCACGACGTGCGTGCATAATGCGTCGCATATTGCTCGCATTTTGTTATCTGGGTAGGTTTATCTTACTGGTTATATATTTTTTCGATTGTACTTACCACAAGTCTATTAATTTTCGGAATACCGGATATAAAACACGATAGTAACATTCTTCGGCACATGCCAAAAGATGCTGAAAACTCTTTTACTGACTTTTACAAAAACCAACGATGGTCAGGCGTCATCAAGTTGATAGCGTGTGTGAACAGTAGACTGTCGTGTAGAAGGAAAACGAACCTGACGAACGGAGACGGAGATAATATATATTACACGACGCGCCACTGATCCGCGCGTTTTACAACTATTCAAATTCGCACATATACTAATTCTATGTGATTTTGATGTCGGAAATTAAAATTTATGTGAACATAAATTAAATTTTTAACTGCATATAATTTTTAATATCATTCGATCATTCTTCATAAATATTACAAATTAAAAGTGCAAAGAAAAAATAAATTTCACTTGAAATTTATTTGCGATTAGAATTATTGAAATTTTTTAATTTATACCAATGTATGTAATTTAAAAACAAGTGGAAAAATAAATTCAATTGATTAAGAATTTTTTTAAATATAAGTTAATTTTCACGCATCTTCATGATGACGAAATGCGACTCATAAAGCTCGCAGTATGTGCCCATGTTCCGTGCTAGCGAAATGCGACTCATAACGCTCGCAGCTAAGTGACCATCATATATTGCTGGCGAGATGCACGCGTTCTCGCACGCATTGCATGAGAATCACGAAATGCGGGTGACGTGCGTCGCACGCATTGTTACCTGGGGCGTCGCGGTGTAACCTAAACTGTTTCTGTGAATAGTTACAGGGGTGCCTTCACGCTCCCACAAGATTTTGAAAAGGGTTAGCGGTGTGACCTAAACTATTTTTGTGACCAGTCAAATCAAACAGATGGCTCCCGCATCAATCGTATGTTTTCATCTACAGAAATAGAATCCGTGAAACCTTCAATTATCAGCAATAACGTCGCAAAGTGATATAAATTTACATTTTTGTACACTCAAAATCATGGAAAAACCACCAAAATGCCACCCCTCAACATAAATAATGAAGAAGTGAAAGAAGCAAAGCAATAGCAATTTGACAAATGGAGAAAACGAAACACCATACCATCTTATATATTAAAACAGATGAATGTTCGGACAGTGATCATCATCATCAAATATATTATAAGCCTAGATGCAGCACCTCACTAGCAAACCTATAATAAGTTCCAAGAACTAAAAAAATGCCATTAGTTAAAAAGAAAAGGAGATATCTCTGTCTCTTTTTAACCAATGGCATTTTTTTAGTTCTTGGAACTTATTATAGGTTCGCTAGTGAGTTGCCGCATCTAGGCTTATAATATCTTTGATCATCATTATCAAAAAACATTCACTTCATAGGACGTTTTCCCATCATTTCGGTAAAGGGCTATCTAACGCTCACTTTTGTGGGGGCTCTACAATCTCATAACATGGTGGTTTCGAATAAAATAAAAATAAAATATTAATGTAAAAAAAATGTGCCCGCGTGGTGGGCATATTTTAGTCGCATGCGGATTGCAAGTTTGAGGGCGTGTGGGGCGCGACCCGTGCGAAAAGACCATTGAAAAACCAGCGGTCATTTTCAACGGTAGCCCAACGGTCCCTCTCAATGGTCTTTCAACGGTTTCCGAACGATGTATATTTGTAAGTAATACGAAAATATGAAAACTATGACAAATGGTCATTCGGAAAAATAAAAATTAGAATAAACAGTAATTCGGAAAAATAAAAATTAGGTACATTGGCAAACAGGATAAATCGAAATTATAGCAAATTGAAATTGATCAAATGATTTTTGAAAAAACAAATAACAATATAATATTATACGTTGCGTTGTGTTTACAAATAGCAATTCGGTCGACGAATTCTAGATTATTAATTTTCTTGTATATATGTACATCTATAGTTGTTGAAGAATGGATGTTACG
>CAKNYM010046969.1:6829-19108 GCA_932195095.1 Andricus curvator | reverse complement strand
AGTACTCAGGTAGTATAGAAATTTTTCTATACTCAATTTTCGTAAGGGGAGTCCCTCAAATCGCACGCTTCGCACTCGATATTGTAATTGAACGTGCTTCGCGCTCGATAATGAATTTACCTCGCAGTACGCGCTCGTTTTTATACTTTCCTCATATGTGTGCATAAACCTTTTAAAATTAAAGGTCCAACCATCAATAACTGTAATTTGGTGATTGTGAATTCTCTTTTGTTAAAGCTTCTACGGTCCTCCGTTTGGGACTGCTTATTCAGATATAGCAAAATAAAGTAAAAATTTTATTTTTCATGATTTATTAAATATTTGTTTCCTATTTAGCATTAATTTTTATTTGCAACTATCCTGAAAAATGTATTATTTCAATGAATGTATATTTTTGCAATTCATATCATATATTGATATTGAAACAGACCTATTTTAATTGTTTTGTTTTTATACCTTAAAAAAGTGCGCGTCCTATCAAACAATGGTCGAAAGCAAATTTTTTGTTATAATTCAGGCGAAAAATTTGGTTATTAATCATTTTATTGTATCTTGTGTCGTTTTTCCAAAAATTTAATTCATTTTTTTTTTCGTATTTTGCATAGTTTGACCGAAAAATAGAATTTTTGTTTTTCTAATGGTTAAAAATAGAACTGTTGCTAAAAAAGGCTGGCGAACGAATTAGACCTTTCTTTCAGGTTCCTAAAAACATGTGCTAAAGTAGAATCCAATCCGATTAGTTTTTCAATAGTCATCCGGTATAGAGACGTCGACAACGACGAGACAGACCAACATCGTCATAAAACCTGTATTTTTGTAATCAGGGGGCCTCGAAAAATTAATATGTACTTCGCATTAGTGAATTAACCCTTTGTTCTACTTAATAAATGCTTTTTAAAAATCTTCAACAAATTTTTTTAACGATACCGGTAGTGTGACGTTTAATGGACTTCAGTTTTTGTTAATATGATACTTTTTGCAGTACGTGTTGCTTAATTAAGTCCAGTAAGTGCTAGCATTATGCGAAAACTGCAAATTATTTTTTAACGATAGCTAAACAACCCTCTGAAAGACTCTCCCTAGTTTATTTATGGTGACGTGGTTAATAAGACCTGGTTAATTAGTCCGAGTAAGTTCTTTTGCACTAGACGCATTTAAGAACAGAGCGTCGGACTCAGCTGCACGGAGATATCCACTGAACTGCCCTTCTCTTTTCCCCGCCAGACAGTGACCGCGGAAACCGCTTTCACATTACTTTAGGGCCCAGGGCCGCCGAAAAACGTTCCGGGCCCAAGGGTTCTATATTATCACGGCCCCCCTGTCCCCTTTTATATGCTGCTTTATAAAAGATACTTGATTGCCGAAGCGTAGTTGCGAATTAGGATATAGGCAGAAAATTCTTCAAAAGTTATTTAAAATACTACTATAAAATAAAAATAAAATAGAATATAATAAAATAAACAAAAATAAAGAAAAAAAAACAAAAAAATAAAAAATAAATAAATAAAATATTACTAATAAATACTACAACTACTAAAATACTACTACTATACTACAGTGAACTTACTTTGCTCTTAAAAATTAACTTTTCTGGTTTTCTTTGAAGCAAAATTGAAAATTATACTCCCTAAATCTGAAATAGTGAAAAATTCACTATTTTAATTACTGGAAGATATTTCACTATTAAAATAGTGAAACCACTTTCTTCCACTATTTCAATGAGTGAAATTCACTATTGCCATAGTGCAATTTTCACTAGCACTCAATTAGTGAAAAATGATGAGTGGAATCCACTTTTCGAATTAGTGAAATCTTATAACTGAATCAGTGAAACCGTAAAACCACTAGTTGAAATCGTGAATTTCACCATTTCATAGTGACCCACTTTTTTAAATTGAAATAGTGAAACTTCACTATGAAGTAGTGAAATTCACTATTTCAAATTTAGAGAGATAGCTTCCAAGTTGGCTTTTATGGCATGTTGAGTTTGCACAGCTAGCACACCCAGACAGGACATCAAGTCCTCAGACATGGTGGACCGCAGGGCATTTTTGATTCGTTTCAGATAAGAAAATGTTGCAGCACTAGCCACTGTTACGGAGATGGTCTGAAAGATGCGGAGGACAATGCACTTATTTGGAACCAAACAATTGAGATTCGTTCTTTGAAGAGCATTCAGTAACTGTAAAGGTAGCAGAGTTTCTTCGCCGAAATTTGCAACAAAAATGGATTTCAACATCTTAGCTTCATCCACTAGCTCATGCTGCAGATCCGTGGAATATCTGTTCATGAGATAGGTGCTTGTTAGTCAATTTCGTCTTCCAAAAGACGCGTCATTCCCAAAGAACAGAGAAAATGTTACAAAGTTTGTGCATTGCTTCAAACCGCACAGTTACCTCCTGGATCACATGGTGTAGGATAACGTAACATACTTCTTATTTAAATTTCACATCAGATGCTACATTTTTATCTTCAGATTCTTACTTGTGGACCTCGTTTGCTGTTTTCTTCCGCTTGCGAATTCTCTTGATTTCCTCTTAAGGCTGTTGGAGCGGAAGGGATTTCGCGCTGGCAGGCCATGGGGTAAGTCTCTGATTTTTCGAAAAAAAGACGGTAACTGCTAAAAAGTGAGAGTGAAATAGTGTTGCAATACTAGCAACGAAGTGAAGTTTGAAGGAAGTCGACTGATAGCTGACGGCGCTGATAGCTTGACCGTGCTAGAGTTCCTCTCTCTAGGGAGAGTTGTGTCACCGCTTACTCCACTTCTGATTGGTGCCGCGAAAGCGGAATCGGATGTTTTGAAACTGGCGCGACTTTAAAGTCAAATTTAATGTTCAGACACTGATAAAATAGTAAATAATAGTTTCCCACATGTTACAGTCAAAATGTTCCTGCAATCGTGAAAAAATAAGGTGCGTTTCCGACTTTTATTACATTATTTATTGAAAATTAAAATCTTTCCTCACAAACAGCATATTTCGAGTGAGGTATCCAATGATCTCGATTAATACTCTCCATCCATAATTGCTTAAGCTTAGGATCGTTTGAAATTTGTCTTCAGTAAAAACCTTGGCCAGATCTATTACGGCAGTAGAGAATGCAACACGAGACTATTGTTTTTTCATTAAAAAAGTGTATTTTCATAACAAACACTGCATGAAAATATATGACGCATAACCTCTTCTTAAAGTTTTGCTTCTTCTTTGTTTTTGTTTTTGGCTTTTTGATTAAAGTTTTGCTGAGTGAGACACCTAGAATACTTTAAATGTTTCGCGCTTCGCTACGTATTTCCGATTCCGGTTTCGCGTCGGCTAGTGGAGGGGGTAACGTGACACAACTCTCCCTAGAGCAACTCTAGACCGTGCTGGATCGTACTACGAAAATGTAATGTCGGTAAAAGTCGCATCTGTCTTGGCGGGAATTTTAAATTTAATTAAAAAATTCAATTTGTGATTTTCTTTTTGTTTATTAATTGACAAGTCCGAATGATTTGCGAATGCAACAGCATCACTGTAATTTGAATAAATAAGTAATTTTTTCTTAGAATAATAAACTTGGTCTCGAAAGATGAAAAGTGTACAAGTGATAAAAGGATGCCTCTGTGAACTCGCTTATAATAATGGATAATTTCGCAATTATCTTTGAAATCATTAATTGAATTATTTACAAACCTTGTCTCGACAAAAATTATAATAATTTTAAAATTCATATAAAAAATAATAAAAAATTGAATTAAATCAAATTTATAATTTTATATGAATTGTAAAATTATTATAATTTATGTCAAGACAAGATTTGTAAATAATTCAATAAATAATGTTAAAGAAAATTTCAAAATTATTATCGATTATTATCAGCGAGTTCACAGCGGCATCCTTTCCTTTTACTTTTATCACTTGTGCACTTTTCCTCTTCCGAGACCACGTTTATTATTCTAAGAAGAAATTAATTATTTATTCAAATTGCAGTGATACTGTTACATTCGCCAATAATTCGGACTTGGCAATCAAAAAAAGAAAATTATAAATTGCATTTTTCATTCAAATTTAAAATTCCCGCCAAGACGGATGCGACTTTTACTTACAGTGCATTTTCATAGTACGATCCAGGACGTTCAAGCTGTCAGCGCCATCAGCTGTCAGTCAGCTTCCTTCACACTTCACGTCGTTATTACACTCTCACTTTTTAGCAGTTACCGTATTTTTTCGAAAAATCAGTCTAGAAAATGTTCAAAATGCATTTAAAAAAAAGAATTATCGAATGTTATTAGTAAATTTTGAGTCCTTTACCGATTTCACCATTTTTGTGGACCCCGCTCCAACAGCCTTGAAGAGATTCTGGCCATCCGATGTTTCTTGCTACAGTGACAGCTTCGTTCCAAATTTTCCCCCACCTTCCATTACGCAGAGCTTGCAGCTTTGTAATTAAGGTCTTTACATTTTCACAGGTGATATTAAGTAATGCCCCTCGAGCCTGAATGACTTTGTTTACACTGTCAATGGTTTTTAAAGCTTTCACCCAAATCGATGCCATAAATAAAAAATGGAACCTGTCCAAGAAAGATTTCGAAGAAAATAAGTGTTAGCGTAGAAAGAAATTTAAACTAATTAAAAAAATACATATATTTTGATGAATTCCTAAACTTTGTCTTTCTAATAAGTACCTGGGCAAATTAATACATTTTGGATGATTTTAACAATTTAAAAATTATATTTCAGATTAAAACCGGAGGGGGAAGTATTCGTGCAAAATTCGGGACGAATTAGGAAAAAATTTTTGGTTTTTCGTCTGAAATAATTTCTGGATGATCAGATTTTTTCCCTCCGGATTATCAATGTAGATTGTTTTTCCATGTTTTTATTCAGATTGGCAGGTGAGAACTCTAAATTTTCCCAAAGAAATTGATTTATTGGTACATATGCTTTAAACAAAATACAGGTTAGGAATACGTCAAAACGGTAAAAACATCACATTTTTTAAATTATTTCTTTCCACAATAGCAATTATTTTTTCAAACTATTTCTTTGTCAGGTTCCAGCACTGAAAAAGACCTTGATTTAAATTACATTTTACCAATTTTAAATTATTATGCATTTACACATGGTTTTGGGTACGCTTGTGTGGTCCCTTATCTGTCCTCACTGACGTTGAAATGTTTGTATGTGTGGGGAAATGTGGCGCCCTCGGTCCTTTTTTCCAAAAAACTCCTAGCCAAAGTTTAACGCAAGCAAATTCACTGCAGCTTGGGGAGCCTGGTTCCTTCATCAGGTTCATTAGAATCATTGGATGTTAAAACAAAAGAATTTTTGTAGAAGTTAATATCTGCTGATATGTGTTAATGTGAATGCTCATTTATTCATGTGGAAAACCACAAGAATTCGTGAAGTTGAAAACCCAACAACACATGTTTGTGCGTTACCCAGCTAACACAGTTACTAGTCCGAATAGTCACATAAGTGTAACAAAATTAAAAAAACCAGTCACTGGTGACTTCCATGCTGGTCACCCAGTGACAATATATTTCCCACTCAAAGTAGTAACAAATTACAAGCGAAGCAGGTAACAGTATCCCGCCATTGTAATCACATGCTTGTAACAAAGTGATGTTTGGAAACGCAACGTGCAATGACAGCTTAACCTCAAAATATACATCGTTTCGGAATTATAATTATGAATATTTTTGCAAAAATGTTGGAAAGGAACATAATTAAACGATAAATAAGTTCCAGAAAAGGGAGATAATATGTGAACAAAGCTTTTATAAAAAAACAGATATTTATCAGCTGAACCCTTACGAAAAAGAAATTACATTATAGAGGTTAGACCCA
This sequence comes from Andricus curvator, assembly GCA_932195095.1. Taxonomy (NCBI): domain Eukaryota; kingdom Metazoa; phylum Arthropoda; class Insecta; order Hymenoptera; family Cynipidae; genus Andricus; species Andricus curvator. Next base: position 13,280 of record CAKNYM010046969.1, on the reverse strand, counting down.
AAATGTATATGTATAAATGAAGATCGCTGCCGGCTGTTACCGCCATGTTACTAGTCTGACAGGGAACGGTTGCAAACAAGCCTCCCTAGTAAACTACGGCGATTATGCCGTTACCTGCTAGGAGACTGAGATACAAGTAACAATTCCTCTGATAACATGTGATCATTCAGGAACCTTTCAGGATGGTAACAGGTTAGCTGGGTAATGAAGCAGCATAACAGAAATTTTGTAAAAATTGTATAAAAAACCAATATAAATTTTAATTCAAAACTAACTCAGCGAACACGTTCTTCATTTGTTTTAGATTATAAAAAAAATATATAAAAAATTATTATTAAAAAAATTATTACATTGATTAATTTAATTAATTATTAAAAAATTATTTAAAAAAATTATTATACAAAAAAATTGTCTACAACAATTGTTACAGTTTGGTGATAGAACTGATCTAGAATAAAAAGCTAACAGTTTTCTAGAACACTGTGACACTATTGTGACAGAACTGTTCTGAATCTATGTGACGGCAGTGTACTGGAACATTTGTTATGGAACTATTCTTAAACAAACCGGTCACAGATGTTCTATGAAATTTGTTGTAAGTTTATACTAGAATTGTGCCGTAACTGTGTTAATTGACGTTCTATCCAGCTGAAAATTCCTGTACAGGAACCTCGGAGCACATGTTCATTTACATGAACATGCACAGGAACTTGTACAGGTAATCTTGACTGCCCTGTGCAGGAATTTGGCAAAGGAAACTGTACATGATCCTGCAAAGGAGCCTACACCGACAAAAGAGCCTATGGACCGAAGCAGCCTATGGAAGGAATATGCCCTGACGGCACGCATGTTACAAATTTCGTTCAAGTTTTATGCAAACGGTTTGGTAGAGTTTGAGAGTAATTTGTATACCATTTGATAGGTGTTTGGTAGCAATTTGAGCCTATTTGGTGCAAATTATTAGTCATACTGAGTCCGCAGATTTGTGTCGAATTTGTGCAAATCTTTTTTCAATTATTTAATAACTATCCATTTACATTCTTCCAAAAAAAAAAGAAAAAAAATTCTAGTATTTATTAACTACTTATTGCAATAACAACTTGCTTATTGTTTGGATTCATAGATTATAAAAGTAAAAATTCTAAATGATATACTAAAAATGGAAAATTATTTGAAATATACGTAAGTATTAAAATTAATCAATTATTGAACTAATATTAGTTAATGATTTAACGAAAAAATGTGACAAAAATTTATTTTGGGAACTTGAGAATATTTCATGTGTATTTCTCACAAAATACGCCCAAATATCATGCAAACGTGCGGACTCAGTGTGACTCAAATTACATGCAAACGTTTCGCGCGCACAGCTGTTTGCATCCGGTTTGTACGATTGTGCTCTGCAGACGTGCCGTCAGGGTGTACAGAAATGTATATAGGGTCTTCTTTTTAACCCCTTGAAGATCTAACTCACTATAGTAGAGCCAAACCACTAAAAAGTTTGTTTTAATGTAATGTTAGAAACCGCATCACACGAAACGAATACTCCAGATATTGGGATCCGAAATCTTGACGTCACATAAACAATATAGACGCCGTAAGTGGGTCGTTTGTGGACGTCTGACAGGTGAAAGGCCGGTTTTTTGTGTTTTTTTGTGAATTTTAAAGGAAAAATAAAACTAAGCATCGCTGAAATTTGTCAGTTCACGGCATCTACACCTTCCTGCAGAAATTTTGTTGAAGGAGAAAGAGTTTAGCATGCTGGACATGTCATATTTTGCGGTAAAGAAGCCGAAGACGGAACTTGTATTAAAATAATTGCATTCAGTATGCAAACTTTAAGTTTCAGGGATGAACCTCATGAAATGAGAGGACAAACAAGATTCCAAGGTGTCGTGAAAGATGTAGTGTGCCGTTGCAAAGCTGGATTGGGGAAAAAGTGCAAACACGAAATTGCAGTCTTATTTTGATTGTGTCTGTAATTTGATAAAATATGTCATATAAGCATGAAAGTGTGAAATACAAAAATTATAAAAACTGTAAGACTATAGCCGTAAAGAATCATTTCTTTAACTACTTGTGGAAAATAGTTTTTTAAAATCAAATTCGTAACTTTTAGGTTAGGTTGCACTTTCAGAACAAACCGAAATTTCCGTTAATTATCGGAAATTAATTTTGTCAAAAGATTTAATTGCCTTTTCGTAGATTCTAATTCTTTGCAACAGACCTTTTTTTAATATGAATTTCAATAATACATCACTTTCTTCAGATTTAGGAAATTGATGAAAACGGACTTCTTGGTCTTTGCAGACTTTACTAGAGCAGCCAAACACAGAACAAAACGATTTCCTTTTTGTCTTGAGACTGAATTTCATTCCTCTAACATCCATTTCTAAACTTAAAGCGGTTTCTTTGATTACACTATCTTAATCACAGCTACTTTAATTATTTCGTTTCACTGTCCCTAGTAGCAACGTCTGTCTTGTATGACAGAGGCCAGAGTCTGGCTCAGAATCTGCTCCCACTAGTCGACCAGACTGGCGGGAGAAATTATTAGACCAGACGAAGAACAGAATCTGGTGGATAAAGGAACCAGACTCTGGTATTAAGTTTAAACACTAGTAATTAATGTAGAATATAAATAATGAAATTGAAAATCTAGCAATTGAAAATTTGAACGATTCAAAAGTATGAACAAACATGCAAGCATGCAAGCTTATACGACAACAGGTTATGTTTGTAATATTTCAGTGTGTCTCCTGGAATGTTGTGACGTCTCCGCAATATATTTTCCCGGAAAGGGCTGAAATATAGTGTAAACTATTACAGAAACCTATATAGTACCACTTTACGTTATTTTAATTTTGTCTGGTGTATGTCATGACCAGTCTGGACCAGGATCTGCTATACCAGACTCTGGTGACAGAACAGCACGCCAAAGCGGAACCAGCCGGGCGCCAGGCTGCAAACAGATTCTTCTTTTTCTGGCGCCCAGCTTGCGCCAGCCTGCAGTTATCTTGCTACTAGGGTACTTTTAATACAAGTAGCACGTGGTATTTGAAACCGACCCACTTTGACTAGTAATATTTTTCATTACCAGATGGCGTATCGCAGTTCTGCGGTTACCAATAGACAAAGAAACACAAAGTAGCCGTCAGGATCTCTTGGCTCTTGGAGCACCACGCCAACTGATACCATCGACCGAACGCCATTGCCTCTTCGTGCACTGTTTTCAATGTCTAAGTTGATATTGCAGATTTTATTATAAATTGATATTGCTTATTAATTTATAATATACGTACATAATATCAACAACAATTGCTTATATTTTTATAATGATACTTATATCTTAATAATTTAAATTGACAACATTTTTTAATTTAAACCCACTGCTCGCTACCTTTACCGATTCACTTCCATTCAAATGATTATAAATCTAATCTGCCTTTTAGTATTCGCTGAATAAAACTAGACTTTGCCGTTTCATTGACAGAAATGGTCATTCTTAAGTTTCCTATTGGATACAACATCCACCATACTCTGTTTTATAGAGATTTCAACCGATTTATATACCCCGTGCAATTAATTAGAAAACGCTGATTGGTAACATTTGAGGTAATTCGGTCCGATTCGATTCTACAGAGTGAACAATCCATTAAATCTGATCTCACTGATTCACTGCTGCCTACTCAGTTGACTGATTAAAATTTGTACAAACCAATAGACCGCAATTTGCGTGAATCCGCATTCTTAAATATTCCACTGAAAAAAATAGTTGGTTGGGACAACTAATAAAGTAGTAGGGCCAACTCCTTTTTTTGTAATATATGCCGCTGCTATTTACCTGGTTGGGGCTACTAATTTTATTCGCAAGATTGGTAGTAGTTGTCCTTACTACTTTACTTGTTGTCGCGACAACTTTCGATGGTAGTAAGCCTTACCACTTTAATCAGTAAGTCTCACTATTAAATTAGTTAGTCTTACAAATAAGCTTAAAGTAGTAATCCTTACTATTACAATTAGTAAGTTTTTCTATTTAAAATAGTAGTCCTCACTATTAAAATTAGTGAGTTTCACTATTTAAATTAGTCGTCCTTACTATTAAAACTAGAAATTTTCACTATTAAAATTACTGGCTCGTGGACTATTGCGAAGTTAGTACTTCGCAATATTGAAATTATGGTAAATTTTACTATAATTTCTCTATAGTGGACACAAGGGCGTCCTCAGGACTTCCTATAGAGACCAGGTCCTGATAAGACGTCATGTTAAAATACACCCACATGCCCATTGGGATATTAATGAAAAACCACTATAATTTCAATACACAAGAACTCCAATATAAGGCCAGTATCGGAGGTTGCCTCGCAGTGGCCGTGTCACTAAATTCGTCGTTGAATGAATAGTGCGGGGTGGCCACGCATTATTGACACTGCTTGTGTGCTGAGAAACTGCGTGGGCCAGCAGTTCTAGGAAGAACTATAGTAAATCAGTCGGCCTTATATTGGAGTTCTTGTGTATTTAAAAGTGCAGACTTGCAGTAGTAGTAAGTCTATTAAAAAATTTAGATTGATGCGATAGTCTTCACGGTCTTCACTACTGCACAATTCACAAAAAGATTAAGATGAAAATGGCGACGATCGAGAGCATCACGCTATATTTCGGTGCGAATGTTGGCAGCACTGCTCAGGTTTCAGTTCTGCCAATGTCGCCAAGGAGGGAAACTTGTAACTATTACTACTTTTATTTCTTAGAAAATAAATTGGTGGTAAAAGTGACTACTTTATTTGTTGTGACTAGAATTACTATCGCTACTAATATAACCCAGATAACAATGCGTGCGACGCACGTCATCCGCATTTCGTGATTCTCATGCAATGCGTGCGAGAACGCGTGCATCTCGCCAGCAATATATGATGGTCACTTAGCTGCGAGCGTTATGAGTCGCATTTCGCTAGCACGGAACATGGGCACATGCTGCGAGCTTTATGAGTCGCATTTCGTCATCATGAAGATGCGTGAAAATTAACTTATATTTAAAAAATTTCTTAATCAATTGAATTTATTTTTCAACTTGTTTGTAAATTACATACATTGATATAAATTAAAAAATTTCAATAATTCTAATCACAAATAAATATCAAGTGAAATTTATTTTTTCTTTGCACTTTTAATTTGTAATATTTATGAAGAATGATCGAATAATATTGAAAATGATATGCAGTTAAAAATTTAATTTATGTTCACATAAATTTTAATTTCCGACATCAGAATCACGCAGAATTAGTATATGTGCGAATTTGAATAATTGTAAAACGCGCGGATCAGTGGCGCGTCGTGTAATATATATTATCTCCGTCTCCGTTCGTCAGGTTCGTTTTCTTTCTACACGACAGTCTACTGTTCATACACGCTATCAACTTGATGACGCCTGACCATCGTTGGATTTTGTAAAAGTCAGTAAAAGTGTTTTCAGCATCTTTTGGCATCTGTCGAAGAATTTTACTATCGTGTTTTATCGTGTTTTATATCCGGCATTCCGAAAATTAATAGACTTGTGGTAAGTACAATCGAAAAAATCTGCCCGCTTCGCGGGCACATTCTCATCGCGCGCTTTGCGCGCAAGTTTCAGCGCGCCTAGGGCGCGCACCTGTTGGATCTCGCGCTTCGCGCTCGACAATGCATTCACCTCGCACTGCGAGCTCGAACACATTTGTCGTCTAGGTTTTCACACTTCGTGTGCTCGCTATTGCGCGCTTCGCAGGCTAATACTCTCTTAGTAAGCTTCATCGTTATGACCTGCTTTTGGTTTAACACATTCTCATCACGACACTCGCGCTTCGCGCTCGATATTTGGTATGATCATCATGTGAACCTCGCGCTTCACGCTCGTTTCTGTTCATCGTATAATAGAAACCCAAAAGTTTGAGCACGCTTGCTGCGCGCAATTTGGTCGTCGCGCTTCGCAACGACCATATGTTATGTTCAATGTTCTTCAGATAAAAATGACTAAAGTTGTATCTGATTTAAAATGAAGAAGGTAATTCCTTTACTTCAGCGTATATTTCCGTATCTTTCTAATAAATCCTACAATCAGAAAGATTTTTTTCCAACTATCTGAAAAGGGGAGGAAAAAAGTATTTAAGTCGTTTTTGGAACATATATCTTGATTTTTCATTCATAATCAAACCGACCCCTTGACAACCATGTGATTCCCTATCTACTCCTGACCATATTTCAAAACCTCAATCAAAGTTTCAGTCCATTCCGAGGCTACTTTATTGTTTGTATTATTCATGTTTAGATCGTACACCCAACTACCACCTTTATGCGCGAAATTTGTTTTGCGAGTCGAAATTATGCCCAAGTTAAGTAGTGATTCGTCGTATAGTGGAGAATCCAGTTCTTACGTCAGTCCCACAAAAACTTCTGTTACGGGGGGAGGGGGGGG
>CAKNYM010046968.1:126387-139239 GCA_932195095.1 Andricus curvator | reverse complement strand
CAGAATTGATGGAATTCACGGAATTCAAGAAATTCACGGAGTTCAAGAAATTCATGGAATCCAAGGAATTCAAGGAATTCACGGAATTCAAGGAAGTCATGGAATTCAAGGATTTCACTTAATTCCAGGAATTCGTGAAATTTAAGGAATCCGTGAAATTCGAGAAATTCATGGAATTCACGTAATTTACAGAATTGATGGAATTCAAGAAATTCACGGAATGCACGGAATTCAAGGAAGTCATGAAATTCAAGAAATTCGTGAAATTTATGAAATTTGAGAAATTTACGGAATTCATGGAATTCACGGAATTCAAGAAATTCACGGAGTTCAAGGAATTCATGAAATTCAAGGAATTGGTATAAATCATGGAATTCGTAGAATTCAGGGAAGTCAAGGAATTCGTGGAATTCGGGGAATTGATGGAATTCACGGATTTCACTTGATTCAAGGAATTCGTGAAATTTAAGGAATCCGTGAAATTCGAGAAATTCATGGAATTCACGGAATTAACAGAATTGATGGAATTCACGGAATTCAAGAAATTCACAAAGTTCAAGAAATTCATGGAATCCAAGGAATTCAAGGAATTCACGGAATTGAAGGAATTCGTAAAATTCATGAAATTCGTGAAATTTATGAAATTTGAGAAATTCACGGAATTTACGGAATTCATGGAATTCACCGAATTCCAGGGATCCAAGTAATTCATGGAATTCAAGGAATTCACGGAATTCAAGAAGTTCACGGAATTCAAGGAATTCGTGAAATTGGAGGATTCCGTGAAATTCGATAAAATCACGGAATTCAAGAAATTCACGGAGTTCAAGGAATTCCTGGAATTCAACGAATTTATGGAGTTCCAAGAATGCAAGGATTTCGGGGAATTGGTGGAATTCACTTTATTCAAGAAATTCAAAGAATTCGTGAAATGCAAGGCGTTGGTGAAATTCATTGAATTCATGGAATTCACGGAATTTATAGAATTAATGAAATTCATGGAAACCAAGGAATTCATGGAATTCAAGGTATTCATGGAATCCAAGGGATTCATGGAATCTAAGGGATTCATCGAATCCAAGGAATTCACGAAATTCAAGGAATTGACGGAATTCGAGAAACCGACGTAATTCACGAAGTTCGTGGAATTCACGGAATTCGAGGAATTTGTGAAATTTAAGGAATTGGTGCAATTCAAGGAATCCGTGAAATTCGAGAAATTCACGGAATTAACAGAATTGATGGAATTCACGGAATTCAAGAAATTCACGGAGTTCAAGGAATTCATGGAATTCAAGCAATTCATGGAATGTAAGGAATTCGTAGAATTCATGGAATTGGCGGAATTCGTGGAATTCACGGAATTCAAGGAATTCGTGAAATGCAAGAAATTTGCGGAATTCATGGAATTGAAGGAATTCATGGAAATCAATGAGTGCATGGAATTCAAGTTATTCTTGGAACCCAAGGAATTCATGGAATCCAAGGAATAAATGGAATTCAAGGAATTCACGGAATTCAAGGAATTCACGGAATTCGAGGAATTCACGGAATTCGGGGAATTCACGGAATTCAATATGAGATAATTAAATAATTGAGACACGAGATATTGCGAGATGATTTGATTTATTTTAACTCAATGATCAAATTCTTGACAGCTATGAAATGTTCGCACTTAATCAGCCGATTATCCGAATCGGTCCGTCTCTCTAAATGACCCGGCAGGAACTGAACTTGGGTCCAAAGCACAGTGCAGTTCTGCATTACCTGCCTTCGAAGTAAGGGCAAAGGGGCCATGTGTTCTTTTGATAAGGACCCACTCTGTTCAGGTATCTAAAGACTAGGCTGGCTCTTGGCTCTGCATGTTCCTCTCTGCGGTATTTTCTTACATTCGGCCAACCGGAAACAATAAATCTGTCCCCAGATTGATAAATCTGAGAGCAATCAATAAATTAGTTACGTTTTCAAATCATATCTATTTCAGTTTATTCTCCGTGCAGTGTTTCATGCGATTCTCAATCCAGAGGATTTCTTGTATCTTTTCATCCAATCACATGACACTCAACTCAGGGAGTTTCTTGTATCTGTGACTCCCTGCTCAATGCTCAACCCTAAAGGGTTTCTCGCATCTATAACTGAATCCCATGACACTCAACCCTAGGGGTTTCTTGTATCTGTGACTCTGCTCAATGCTCAACCCGGAAGGATTTCTTGCCCCTGTGCATCGTGGCAGTCATGGTATCCAATCCTTACGGCAGTCCACTATCTGTCCATGCAAATTATCAACTGTTTATCGTGCGTTACATTTTTTGGCAGTTTCTGTAACCAAAAATAACGTTAATTATATCTCGTCTATTAGTATATTCAATTGCCAACTCATGCATCGTCGTCCTCATGTTGATACGTGAGTCACAGCTTGATATGATCCACAGAAGCCACTGTCTTGGCTAGTCGGTGACCTTCTCGCAAGTCCTCCACCATGTATCGGTCATTGGGTAATACTTCCATCACCCTAAAACGACCTTTGAACTTCGACAGCAACTTCTTGCTGCTTCCGGTGGCAGCTTCACTGGAACCGCTCCGCCTCTTTTCTAGATTTGTCGTAGCGCTTCTTCTGATTTCTCTGGTCTTTTATAATGTACTTTGACATCTTTTGCCTTAATTCGTTCAAATCAACCCTCTCAAAATCAGTTTGAACTTCCGGCAGCAATACTGCTTCCGCTATCGGTCTACCTATGTATCCTATCAAAGCCTCCAACGGGGATACATTTGTAGCTTTATTCCTGATGGTATTTATATTACTCTGGACACCTTTTACTAGCAAGTCCCAATCCTTTGAATCAACACACGCTGCTGTTGGAGACAATGCATTCAAAATGGTCCTGTTATATCCCTCTACTTGTCCATTGGCTCTTGGAGTATCTACTTCTTTTAGAGTATGTTTGATGTTGTGAGATTCACAGAAAATCTTAAATCTCCTTGCTGTGAAAGTTGTGCCTCTGTCGCTGATGATTCTGGTTGGTGCTCCAAACAAATACATCAGATTCATAATAGCTTTCACCGCCCCTTTTGTACGCGTACTTTTCACAGGCTCGACAATAGTGAACTTCGTGGATGCGTCAACAATCACGAATACATATTTATTGTCCCTGTTACTTGTCTCAAACGACCCCATGTGGTCTACACGAATAGTGTGGAAAGGGATCAGTTCTTTTGGTATCGTGTTCAGTTTTTCTTGCTTTTTCGTGATCTTCTCTTTTCTATAGGCGCATTCCAGGCATGCGCCAACATACTGCGTCACAAATTGTCTCATGACAGAAAACCAATAATTTTCTGAAATTCTGTTCAGTGTTTTCTCTATTCTTAGATGCCCACTGCTGTCATGACATAATCTGCATATTTGCATCCTGGCTGCTCGGGGGACAATCCATCGTTTGATCGCTTTGTCATCTTTATTCTTCAATTTTCTGTACAGTTTATTTTTTTCGAGAACGTAATTATCAAAATACTGTCTGTTGTCCTTGCCTACTTGCTCTCTCTCTCTCTCTCTAATATTTTGATAATATCACTCAGTTGATCGTCTTGCAGTTGAACAGCTCTTATCCACTCTCCCTCAGTCAAATCAATAAAATTAATTTCTACATCTACTATCGGATTCCTACACAAAGCATCAACATGCTGCATTTTAGGTCCTGGTCGATATTAAATTTCAAAATCATACTCTTGGACTTCCATCCACCATCGGCCTATTCTTGGTATCAAATCCTTTTTTGATAACGTGGTCTTCAATCCAGTGCAATCTGTGAGAACTTTAAATTTTTATGGGAGTTGTTGTCCGGAGATTTTAATGGATAAGTTTTTAAAAAGGACAAAAAGGCTCTTGGGAAGGGAATTAGGGTTCCAAGGTAGACTTTGGGCGAATGATACAAGGTTTATTCGTAAAGGTTACAGAGACGTTGCGACTCGGAGTCTGGACTAATATTGACTCCATATTCATAAGCCATAGGTCTTATATAGGCTTTTGTTATCTTTTATAGATGCTGAGTTGACATCTCCTTCCTCCGGGAAGACTGGTTCCTACCAGCCCAAAATCTGGTATTTTGTTCCTCATGGGGCTTCCTGATGGTTCGGTGGGCACCATGTATGCTGCGTGGGCTGATGTCCCAGATGGTTGGTGGTAAATGACCGTGTGGTCCCGAGTTTTGTAGATCGTTTTCCCACAGGGTGTTGATAGACAGAGTCTGCGTATTACATGACGTAGCCCGCATTTCCAAAGGCCGGCAAATATGAGGACGGCGAGGCTGGTGTATCCTAGACGTTCAAATGTAGTTGTTCCGGCTTGCCACCACGAATGCTGCCTTCTGGATTTTAGAAGATCTTCATAGCCTGCTTCGGCTTCTGTCAGGGTGGCAGCTGCTTTTCTGAGCTGCGAGAGGTCGATTTGTGTACTATGGAATATAGGTTTATTTACCTCTGAGTCGTTCACGAAGGAAGCCTTTATAGCTGAGAAGTTGAAGGATATTTGATTTTCTATGACAGGGTGTCCTTTAGAGTAGTGGGTTGTTGGGAGGAATACGTCTGTATTTGTCTGTGCCTTACAGTGGTCGTTTAGCGTGAGTATTGTTGGATTTCTGATTGGTATGGTTGCGTCTATTGATTGAGGGAGCGGATTGTTATCCTTTCCTCATTGACGGGGAGGATATACCACTGGTATCCATTAGCGAAACTGTATACATAGGTATTTTGTAGTTTTAAGTATTTCTCCTCGCATTTCTTCCCTTTCTTTAACACGAGCCAACCTAGGCATGTATGTTCTTCTGACGTCTTTTTTATGGAACTTTTAATTCTGCAGAAGTGGCCTTCTCTGGACATATTGCAGTCGCAGGTGCTGACGTAGGTGTACTGGCTTTTATCCTGCATTAGGGCTATTGTTCCTTCATATATGCCATCATATATGTATTGACCGTATACCGTGTAGGGCTATGGTAGACTGGTGAACTTGATGACATCGTAGATTCTTTTACTTGGTATCGGTGTATGGATATTGTATATTAGGCGTCCGTTTACCAGTGCTATGTCCACCTTGCTGATGCGTAGGTATAAGAAGTAATTATTCTCTTTCAACTGGAATGGTAAATCTGCCATTAGGTTTTCTTGAATTGCACCCAAGCTCTTCATGAAGTTTTCTGGTGGTACGATTCTGGGAGATATCTTTCCGTTTTTTGCCTTGCTGACTGCGTCTTCTAAATCCTCTAAGATTTCCAATGTTCCTTCAAGGTGTAATTCTAATTCCAAGAGAGAGTTCAATATTTGTTTATTGAATCCTAGTATGTTGGTTGCGCTAGCGGTTTGTCTGGTGATGCTTTCTAGTTTGGTCAGGTCTGTGTTTTGCTGGTCTCTGATTGTTTCCAACTTTTGAACTGTAGACTGTAGGAGACTCGTTTGGTTTCTAATGAGTACTGCGATCCCTTTAGACTTATTGTATACTTCATCTATGTCGCTGTTAATTTTTTCTGCATCATCCGCGTTCATAGTTCCGAACAAGAATTTTATCCCTGATCCTATGAAGTTGAACAGACCTCGTTTGGTTCGCTGAGGTGCGGCTCTCTGCAAGGTGTTGATGCGATGTTTCATCCTCAGGATCCTTGCCTTAGTTGCTTTGATGCTCTGTATCATTGTGCAACCTGGATACTGTCCGCATTTTTCTGGAAGTTGGCTGATGTGCAATACTAGTTGACTTATATCCGTCTTGATGTCCGATAGCTCCACAAAGTGGATGGTGTTCCAGACCTCATGATATATCCTGGTTTCGAAGAGCTTTTCTTGTATCACCGGTTGTCTGGCGTCTGTGATGTTATAGGATCCCTTGCTACACGAAACCTGGAAAGAGAAATTGTGATTTAGATTTCCCCAAAGAATTTCTTTATTTGATTGAAGTGGCGCATTTGTTCCTGCCCTCTTCGGAAAATAGTGACGGTCTTTGTGTTGTTGTTGACTTTTCGTATGAGTAAAAGTTCCGACCAAACAGGTCGTTTGTCATCGTTAGTTTTCAGCTGGATTTGTACTGCGTCTCCTATTTCATAATTTTCTTCTTTTCCTGTTCGCTTGGTGGTTTCTTGCGTCTTTTCTTTCCTGGCTTGTATTTTTTCTCTGGCGTCTTGTAGCCTTTCTTGTTTTCTTCTCAGCCTTTCCTCATTCAATATATCCTCGTCTGTTTCCTGATATTCTTTTTCTACATACATTAATTCTTGAGGCGTATAGGTGGTAGTTGAGTGGGGGCTTCGTTGTAGCTTTTAACCGCCTTTAAGATTTTCTGCAGTGGTGTCCCATCCGTTGGGGCTGCAAGACTCTTGAGCGTGCCTATCAATCGTTCTGCGATCCCGTTGCTTTCAGGATGATATGCCGAGATCCTTATTTGTTCTATCCCTAGGGTTTCATATACATTTTTTAGTTCTTTGCTCTGAAAGCATCCCTCATTATCTGTTATGACCTTTTTTGGGGTTGGATGTGTGAAGAAGAACTGCCATAAAGTATCTGACATTTTTTCTATTGGCAATGGCAGTGTCCAGCAATATCTGGTTAGGCTGTCCATTATCAGTAGGAACTCTTTTCCTTCGAACATCAGCTTGTCTATATTGAGTATTTCAAAAGGCTTCTTTGCTGCATCTATTAGCACTGCGTCTGCTCGGATTCGTCTCTCGTGTCGCTTATTGGAGCATGTGGGGCATGATTTGATGTAGTTTTCAATGTCTCCTCTCATGCCTTCCCAAAAATGCTCTCGTTGTATGACTTTTAGCATCTTGTCTTCGGCCCAGTGACCTTCTGCGTGCTTTCGAGCTACGATCTGCTGTTGGCTTTGAATTTTTCGAACTATTTTTGGGAGTCGTGTTTTAAATTTTTAGTGCTGTTCTAATTCCAACATCTTCAGAGTTTTATATACAAACTTCGTTGCTGTAGCGAACTCTTCCTCCCCTTGGCAGTGAGTGAATTCAATGGTTCTTGTATTTTCCCCACGTCGGCTTTCCATAGGATCTCGGCAAGTTTCAGAAGGTCTTCTGTCGTTCTGTAGATTGCACCATTCATTTGGAGATCTGGTTTTTTTGTGTTCTTCAAATATGTCTCTGGTATGGCTTGGTGTTGAATTTTGTTGTGTAGGTCCTCGTTGGTTACTTCCGTCAGGTTTAGTGCTTGCTCTTGATTGAATTTTTTTCAATCTTCGCAGGTCGTTGGTAATTTAGTTTCTTTGTCTTCCCATTCTTTTCTGTATTTCTTCGTCTGGCATCTCTTCCAGTATAATCCGCGTGTACATGTCTAGCTTCTTTTTTGTAATGATCAGATTATTGTCTTCCATTTCTATTGCTTGTGTGTTTTCCTGATTGTTTCCTCCTGAAAGTGTTCTTTTTAGTTCTTCTATCATTTCTTGTTCCTCCAGGGTAGGTGGGTCCTGGTTAGCGAGTATTCCGTCTATGTTGTCCAATACTTCTTCGTTAATGGGGAATGCTCTGCTCAATGCATCGGCGTTGGTATTCAGTTTTCCTTTTTTGTAAATGACTTCAGGATAATAGTCAGTTAACTTTTGGGTTAAGCGAAACAGCCGGGACGACATATTGTCGTGTCGTGCCGTGAGCAAGCCTTTGATCGGTTGGTGGTCCGTGTATACTTTGAACTTCTGTCTGTATAGAAAGTGCTTGTATTGTTTGATGCCCCATGTGACTGCAGTGAGTTCCTTTTCTGTTGCGGAGTAGTTTTTTTCTGACTTGCATAGACCTCTACTGGAGTATGACACCGGGGGCTCCTTCCCTTAGTCATCCAACTGACTCAAGATCACGCCCAGCCCTTCGTTTGAAGCGTCTGTGTTTAGTATAAACTCTCTACTTGCGTCTGGATGTTTCAATACTGGGTAGGATGTGAGTTTGGTTTTTAATTCCTTGAAGGCTTTTTCACATTGTGAAGTCCACTCATAAGCTGTGTTCTTTGCTTTCAGCCGGTTGAAGAGGCGCGGCTATCTTTGCAAAGTTTTCTACGAATTTTCTGTAGTAGGAGGCGAGGCCCATAAATCTTGCCAGCTCCTTAATGTTCTTTGGTTGTGGGTAGTTGAGCACCTTGTCCACGTTCTTTTTGAGTGGTTTTACACCCCCTGGCCCCACCGAGTGTTCCAGGTATTCGAGCTCCTTCTCCATATATTTACACTTGTCGGGTTGTAGGACCAACTTTGTTTCTCTGATACGGTTGAAGACTGCTCTTAGGTTTTGCAGGTGCTCTTCTGCTGTTGTTCCGATGACTATGAGGTCGTCTAGGTATATGAAGCAGATGTTGCCGATCAGACCCTTTAACTTAAAGTTGACCATTCTTTGGTATGTTGCAGGGCTATTAATCAGCAGTTTTCTCTATGTCTTCTTAAGCCATTTTCACCTGGTAAAACCCGTCGGCCATGTCGAAGCAGCTCATGAATTTGGCTTTTCCTAATAGGCGGAGTATTTCCTCGATTGAGGGTAATGGGTAATTGTCCTGTGTTGTGAGTTCGTTTAATTTCCTAAAGTCCATGACCAACCTCCATTTTTGTATGCCGCTATTGTCGATTTTCTTTTTTACCAGCCATACGTTTGCCTGGTATGGGGATATTAAAAAGGACAAAAAGGCTCTTGGGAAGGGAATTAGGGTTCCAAGGTAGACTTTGGGCGAATGATACAAGGTTTATTCGTAAAGGTTACAGAGACGTTGCGACTCGGAGTCTGGACTAATAATGACTCCATATTTATAAGCCATAGGTCTTATATAGGCTTTTGTTGTCTTTTATAGATGCTGAGTTGACAGAGTAGATAAGTACAAAAATGTCTCATCAACAATACAACTGCCATAACCCTCAAACGGCACACTAGTGCGAATTCGCATCAGTAAAAATTTCAAAGCGCTGATATTCTTTCTAGAACTATTTTCAAGGTCTCTCCCCACTACGTTAAATATATCTATACACCCACAAATACACGACGCGTAAACAGGTATTCATCCGCCTCCGAACAGCCGAGTAAGTCACTGTAAAAGTTTTAAGTGGTGCAAATTCGCACTAGTGTGCCGTTAGACGGTGCCAAGTCGTGTTTTATGAAAAATTGTAAAACGTTGTTTCTGTGCCTGAAACAAGATCTTTCATAAAAAGGTAAGTTAATGTGTTCATAACTATGTCTATAAATAAAAAGAAATATTATAAACAATAATAAATAACATTTCATATACCAGTAAAAATATTGCATGAAAAGCATAAATTTTACAATTACTCACTATTGTTAGACTCTAAATTGATATGATAATATTTTTTCAACAATCTTTTTTGTATATTAAGAATGGCGGAGTAAGGACGTCGTTACAATTTGCGATCTTCTAGGACTGTTCTACAGGCATTAGCAGAGGAGTCCGAAGATGATGTGCGTCGATCACAGAGCTTCTGTCTGCGTTGACTGCATTGGTTTTAATGAATAATGTTCAATGATGTTTGTCATAAGTAATAAAACTTTGTTCTTTTCTCTAAATATTCTATGTACTTTTACTATTTCCTAACGTACCCTCAAATCGCACATCACCGCCCTGACACCGTTCACTGATCAATCTTTTTACCAATCAACCACATGGAGAGCTTCACAAAGTCATTATAAAATGAATATTTTCAAAAT
The DNA here is from genome assembly GCA_932195095.1 of Andricus curvator. NCBI lineage: Eukaryota > Metazoa > Arthropoda > Insecta > Hymenoptera > Cynipidae > Andricus > Andricus curvator. The sequence goes on along the minus strand of CAKNYM010046968.1, from coordinate 129,574 downwards.
TTGACATGAAAATACTATTTCTGCAATAATATGATTGTATACTACAAAAATAACAATGTGTGCTGTCCTTCAAAAATACCGAAAATCTGACACATCGGGAAAAATACTTAATATAAGTTCATCGAATTGGCAAATTTTTTTTATGAAAGAATTTGTATTTAAATAAAGAATCGCGTTAGTTTCGTTTCAATACCTTTAATTTTGAAAAAAATACGTTTTTTTGTTGAAAATGCCTATTTTTCAAGAACACCTTTTTTTAATAACAATTTTTTTTATAAGTTGATATAATATTAAATAAATTTAAGCTGCCCCGACGGATTGGGTGAGAAATTTTACCCCAAAATCATATATTTATACGAATATTTTGAACTTTATTTTCATCTTAAAATATTCAGCTGAAATCACGAAATCCCAATTCGCACTAGTGTGCCGTTTACGTATGCTGGGTTGAAGTGTGCCGTTTGAGGGATAATCTCCAACTCGTAGGAATGATAGTACCTTTGTTCTTTTGTCGTCTGTTTACTGAAATACGCAACGACCCCTTCTTAATTTCTATCATCTCGTTGAATGAGAATTCCGGCTGCCCCTAGAGAACTGGCATCCGTGTGTAATTCGGTTTTGAACATTGGGTCATATATGGCTAAGATCGGTCGAGATGTCAACTTTCTTTTCACGGTCTCGAACGCCTGCTGTTGTTCCTCGCCCCAACACCACGGGGTGTCTTTGCGGGTGAGTCTGGTCAAGGGCTCAACCATCGTTGAATAGTTTTTCACAAATTTTTTAGAATACCCAGCTAGACCTATGAATTTCCGAATTTGCTTGACGTCTTTTGGCCTTGCCATTTTTTCTACTGCCTCTATTTTCTTCGTTCCTGGTCTCACTCCCCGTTCACTGATCTCTTGTCCCAAATAGTCTATTTCAGTAGTACGAAGAAATTCAAACTTGCTCAGTCGAACCGTTAGCCGACTATTTCTCAATTTCTCAAAAAATTGTCTTAATCTGTCTAACCCTTCTTTAATAGTTTTTGATGGCATAATGATGTCATTCATATAAGAAAAGGGAATAGTGTTAAATAATTCACCCAGTGTTTTGAAAACTGCGCTTTGAAAAACCGCTGGTAAATTCGCTAAACCCATCGGAACGCGCAGAAATTCCCAATGTCCATCAGGCGTGACGATTGCTGTTTTCTCGATTGAATTCTCCGCCACCAGTAATTGATAAGATCCTGATTTTGAATCACACTCTCCCGTTCACAAAGGGGCGCGTACCCTGCACTACACTAATACTTATAGTATTTCCACACACAGCAGAATGCACTTATAGGTCACTAATCCCACTTCTAACATATAAGATAATTAAATAATTGAGACACGAGATATTTCGAGATGATTTGATTTATTTCAACTCAATAATTAAATTCTTGACATCTATGAATTGTTCGCATGTAATCAGCCGATTATCCGAATCGGTCCGTCTCTCTAAACCACCCGGCAGGGACTGAACTTGGGCCCAAGGCACAGTGCAGTTCTGCATTACCTGCCTTCGAAGTAAGCACTTCTCGGAAGTCTACAAGTGACCACCCAAGGACAAAGGGGCCATGTGTTCTTTTGATAAGGACCCACTCTATTCAGGTATCTAAAGACTAGGCTGGCTCTTGTCTCTGCATGTTCCTCTCCGCGGTATTTTCTCACATCAAAGAATTCACGGAATTCAAGGAATTCACGGATTTCAAGGAATTCACGGAATTCAAGGAATTCGCGGATTTCAAGGAATTCATGGAATTCAAGGAATTCACGGATTTCAAGGAATTCGCGGAGTTCAAGGAATTCAAGAAATTCACGGAATTCAAGGAATTCAAAGAATTCGTGAAATGCAAGGAATTCGTGAAAATTATTGAATTCGAGAAATTCACGGAATTTATAGAATTGATGAAATTTCTGGAATTCAAGGAATTCATGAAATTTAAGGAATTCATGGAATTGAAGGAATTCATGAAATTCACGGAATTCATAGAATTGATGAAATTCATGGAATTTAAGGAATTCATGGAATCCAAGGAATTCATGGCAGTAGAGATTCATGGAATTCACGGAATTCATGGAATTCACGGATTTCATAGAATTTAAGGAATTCACGGAATTCAAGAAATTCACGGAATTCGTTAAATTTAAGGAATTCGTAGAATTCATGGATTTCTTAGAATTCACGGATTTCGTAGAACTCATGGATTTCGTAGAATTCATGGAATTCAAGGAATTCACAGAATTCGATAAATTGACGGAATTCACGAAATTCACGGAGTTCAAGGCATACACTTAATTCAAGGAATTCATGTAATTCAAGGAATTCAACGAATACGTGAAATGCAAGGAATTCGTGAAATTCAATGAATTCGAGAAATTCATGGAATTCAAGGAATTCGAGAAATTCATGGAATTCAAGGAATTCATGGAATACAAGGAATTGATGGAATTCAAGGAATACATGGAATTGAAGGAATTCATGGAATTGAAGGAATTTATGGAAATCAAGGAATTCATGAAATTTAAGGTATTCATGGAATCCAAGTAATTCATGGAATTCAAATAATTCACGGATTTCAAGAAATTCAAGGAATTCACGCATTTCAAGAAATTCACGGAATTCAAGCAATTCACGGAATTCAAGGAATTCAGGGAATTCAAGAAATTCATGGAATTTATAGAATTGATGAAATTTCTGGAATTCATTAAATTTTAGGAATTCGTGGAATTGAAGAAATTCATGGAAATCAACGAATTATTAGAATTCAAGAAATTCAAATAATTTGAGAAATTCACGGAATTTATAGAATTCTTGAAATTCATGGAATTCATAGAATTGAGGAAATTCATGGAATTTATGGATTTAATGGCATTCATGGAATTCATGGCATTCACGCAATTCATGGAATTCAAGGAATCCACGGAATTCTCGGAATTCACGAAATTCAAGAAATTCACGGAATCCATGGAATTCAAGAAATTCAAGTAATACCAGGAATTCACGAAATTCATGGAATTCAAGGAATTCATGGAATTCATGGATTTCATGGAATTCATGGATTTCATGGAATTCATGGATTTCATGCAGTTCATGGCCAACGGCCATGCCACGCTGATAAAACCAGTTCTCGTCAGATCACTGAAGTTAAGCAGCGTTGGGCGCG
>CAKNYM010046968.1:84687-96710 GCA_932195095.1 Andricus curvator | reverse complement strand
AACTTTTTTCATCGACATAATTCAAAGTTGACGCAGGAATAGAAAAGACTTCTTGATCATAAATTCTCAAATAGAGTAATTCTGGCCATTTTTGTAAGGAAATCATAAAGCTGGGAAAGGGATAGGGCGCGAGAGAACTTTTCCTTTCCCTTTTCCAGCTCGAAAAATTATTATTTCGAAAACAAGATTTGATTTGTCTGATTTGTCTTTGTATGTAAAACATTTTTTGTATTATTTTGTAATTTTGTATTTTTTGTAAATTTCTATCTTTAAATTGAGCAAATGAAGACTTTGGTTTGTATATTATTGAAAAAATAACTAATGCTTCCTCTATGAGGAAGCAAATATATTTTCTAACGGGAAGCAAAGTGCTCGTGAAATGAGCACCATATAATTATAAATACAAACAAAGTGGAAACACTCGAGATCGAAAGCACAGCTAGTTTCAAACTAATAATATTAATCTTCGATTTACTGTATGAAAATAATAATGTAGAAAGTGGCTTACTACTTTTTTTTGTCAAAAAAAGATTTATTTCATTGAAAGTAATGTTTTCTAAGATTCTTACAAAAATCATATTTCCATTAAAACAGGCTTCAAAGAGAGTACAAATTAATTTTTCGGCTTCTCATTTCTTTGAAAAATATAAATTTGTTTGAAATTTATTGAAATTGAAAAATTATCCAAAATGCATTTTAAAATTATTGAATTTCTTGCTAAAAGTGATAGAATGTAAAATTTTAATTATATTATGTTTAAATGCTTATCAATAATACTTCTTTTGGCTGCTGGTCTGCACTATCAGAAAAGGCTCTCTTGTATTCCTCAGCATGGAATTTTTTTAAATATCAGGTAGTTCCAGTTGCATTCCCATCCATTATTTTCATTATAATTTCCAACTTTTGTGCAGAGCAAGCCTTACATTTCGCGAACTTCTTTTTATCCGTGTATCCGCATTCAAAAATACTTCCTAGAACTTCCTTTCTCCTTCTTTTTGTCACTGATTTCGATTCAGATGAATCGTCATCAGTCATCAGTTCATTACTCAGAAGATTGAATTATATAATATATTCAAAAATATATCTCAAATGAATTTCGAATGATAATTCTTATTGTTTATATAAGTTTCTTATTTTAGATTTTACTAAGAATACATTATTATTAGTATTTGTATTATTTTTCAGTATTGTTCCTTATTTAAAATTAGATATGTATCCACCCCGTAGATTTTCTTTTCCCTACATAGCTTGTATCTTCTGCCATCCTTCTCCAGATTGTGTTTAATCGTTAAATTAAAAATTTAAGATGAACAGATTTAACGCTAAATTAAACGTTAAATCCAAATAATCTTTGGCAGCAGAGCTCTGTCACTGAAAGGCTGTCACAAGTGACGTTTCTCGATTATTTTCAAGGACCTCGTTCGATGTCTTTCGAAAAATGAGACGATGATTCGAAATTTAACAAATGAATACACGAGATGATCGTTCGAAAAAAGGGGCTGATAACGAACGACGTCGAGTGAAACAGTTGAGTTTCTCGTGTCGATGTGAATCACTTGCCGGAAATAATAATAAAATTGCAATTAAGCAAATCAGTTACTTTTATAAACTAGCGAAAAATTACAAACATTTTACAAATCGTATTAAGTGATAAGCAACTTATTACCAACATCATATTACATTTGCAAACTGTTTCCAATTGGAAACGTTATGAATTATAAACGAATTATTATTTTGTTTATCACTTCCGAGTCGAAATCTAACAAATATTAAATTTGCAAAACGTTGCGCTAATCGTACTGAGTGATAATTAACTTAGTGCTAACATCATATTAGATTTGCAAACTGTTTACTACCCTGAAACATTGATAATGATAAACAAACTGATATTTTTTTATTTATTCCCCAGATTAAATTCTCAATGTGTTGCACGAGGATTTTCTCTTACTATTGAAGGGTGCTATACAGTTTGTAATAGATTTACTGTTTTTTTATTGGATTAATAATGTGGCACGAATACATTGCATTATATATAATTTTTGAGGTTTTTTGAAGGTTTCTCGTTTCTCTGAAAAAGTTTTCGAAAGCAATAAAATAATTGCCGGTGTAGAAAAAAAAGGAAACCTTTGAAAAAAACGAGGAGCAATATACAATTAATGAATTGCGTGAACATTTTTTTTAAAGTGAATATTCTTTTAAACCATTTTTGTACACTGTTAACAATGTTTGCAATTTTAATATACATTTACTATTCATTTGTATAGTAAATCTAAAAACTCGGTCTATGAAATAGTAATTGAGAGGCTGCATAGTAAATTTGATATACATGTATACTGTTCAACTCTTAAAAATTTAGGTAATTTCACTCTACGCAAATTAAAATTAATTTTGGCAGTAATTTTAAATTCTAAATAATAAAGCATAATACTTTTTTTCTAGTTAAACATGAAATATACTGGGTTTCAGGTGGAAAAGTTCAATTAAGCGAATAAATAAGAGACCTAACCTAAAAGCAGCGGTTTTTTCGTTAAAATTCTAACATTTACAGTGAATTTTGAAGAAAATCCCACCCGTACGTTGCACTTTGAATATAAATATGATTTTAGTCGATGAATTGTAGGTTATTACTTTAGTATTAAATATTTGACAAGATTTGTGTGCATCAAAGAACTTTCAACTTTCACGCACTTTGTTTTACTATACATGTCTATTAATTTGACAAGATGATGATATATTAAATTTACTACACATATATGCATATTGCTTCCATTACATTTATAGTAAAATCGCTATAGAAATTTCTATCAGTGTAAGGTGATCGGAACATGATTAAAATCATTAATTTAATTTTAATAAGTTTCATTACTTTCGCTTACTTCATGGATTTTTTAACCTACAGCCAATTGTTCAAACAATTTTTACTGGTTCGAAGAATTATTATCTTTTTTCATCGCAAAGTAATAGCATTTACTTGATGATATGAACTAACTAATACAATGTGAATACCCATTTCTGTACATTTATAAATAAGAATAAATAAATATAACAAGTATGTTCAGAGGTGGATGTTCACAATTATTAATTAGGCCAAAGCATTCAGGAATGCTAATAATTCGCGTTTATAACATAATACGTCGTTTGAACAAGTACATATTGCTTGAACAATAAAAGACCACTTGCTTTTATTTTCTTTGTGAAAAATAACATTGAAAAGAAAGATTTTAATTTTTGGAATAATGACGCAAGATCGAATTAAATGCTGAATGCTAAATTTTTTGCCTAAATAAAATCTAGAAATTTTCTCTAATCAGTTTTTGATGAGGCTCGTAATTTGCGTTTTAATGGCAACAAATTACATTAAAAACCACAAATTTGAATTTATGAAAAAACGACACAAGCTAGGTACAGTGAAATTCTTAACGGCAAACACTTTCACGCAAAACAGAAGTCCCGGGCGCAATCACCAAATTACAGATCTTAAAGGTTCGATCTGTAATTGTAAACGGTTTATGCACAAACGCGGCGGAAGAACAAAGACTGAGCGCAAAGCGCGAGACCTAAAAGAAGCGCACCCATGCAGCGTGCAGATTTTTAAAAATAATTTTATTATTAATAATTTATATTGTATTACAGTACGTCACAAAAACATATAACATTCTTATTTATTTAACTTTCATGGCATTTATTTATGTATTTTTTGGCACTGATTCGGAAATTTGACATTATTTATTTCGTAGTAGCAATATTTTCGGAGATGTTTAAAATTCAATGTTCAGTGTCACATAAAAAACAAAAAATCATGCTGCGTAAACATCAGGTCATTTTCGCTTTTTAAACCTGTTTTTATGAAAAACGCGAGAAGATAGAACATTTTCGCCTTCAGATACGTATTCTAAAGAAAAAATACTGGAATGTCCAATCAATTATTGATAAAAATAATCTTTTCACTCCATGAGTGCTCCATGAGTTCTCTCTTTTTTAGATTTCTTTCATGATAATGGATTATGAAACCGTCAAATTGAATAATCCTCATGTGCGATTCTATGTTTTCAAAGGACTGCGTGATATCTAAAACTTATATGGAAATTATATCACGTTTATTATTATTTCAAGGCAACTATACGTACTTCAAGTTTTCAACATTCAAATGACCGAAATATTATATCACTAATAGTTGTCGAGTTTCACATGCTGAGTTGTGGCTTTAGCTGAAGTTAGCATTACTACAGGTTTTTAACTAAAATTACCAGGCACAAAATTTAGTTTTTGCGGCATATATGAGCACTAAATAAGCACTGAATTCCTGCGCCAAGTACAATGTGATTCCACTTATAGTTGCCGAGTGTCACATACAAGAGTCATCTGAATCCAGCATGTCTACACGTTTTTGTTAAAAAAAAGTGCCCGGATTTTGTGCATAGCACGAATCCAGAGCACTTAATTAGCACTGAATTCCTGCGCAAAAGTGAATTTGATACCACTTATAGTTTCCGAGTTTCGCGTACCAGAGTTGTGGCTTCAGGTGAAGCTAGCATTACTACATATTTTTCACCAAAATTACCGGGCATAACATTTTTTTCTGCAGCATAAATTAGCACTCAATTATAACATAGCGCCCATATCGATATGACAATGTTGTGATTCCAACTTCCGGGACTTGAAATGTTTGTATTTTTTTGCTAGTTTAACAAAGTACCTAATTTTTTAAATTGCAATTTCAATATTGTTGTCGGTCCCTGTGTGAAAAAATTTGGTGGCGCTGTATTGTTTCTGTCTAGTCCGCCTTGAGTCCACACTGGCGCGCCACAGGCTGACTGTCCAGTGACTAGACTGGGATGTAAAGCTCGGATCGACTAGTTTCTAGACAGATCGGCTATTTTGATAAAAAAAATAATGAACAATTAAATAATACAATTATTTTTTATACGATAAACGTCCAATATGTAGATTTTTCAGTTGATTGAAAATATAAAAAAGTTTTTGTAAAAAAAAAATGAAGAAATGAGTTTCCGCAAATCTCTTGTACATACGCCGGATGACGAACTTCTGATTTAACTTCCTATTATATTGTTGTAACTTTGTCCCGTCGCCTCAATACTTCGGCCATCTAAAAGTTATATTTTCTCTCATTCTGTCGGATATGCAATTCAATTCATTACATCCCAATATTTATTTCAATAAAACATGTACAATTTTTAAACATTCAAAGTGCTTGATGTGTGAATAAATCATTGAGAATAATAGCGTTTGTATGATTTGACTTGCGATTAGACTATGAAATAATGATTGTTTATTATTTCAAGTAATTAATACGTTAGGCTTAATTATCCTTTACGCAATAAATAAATAATTACAATAAATTAAATGAGTCATTTATAATAATATTTGATTTTTTGGAATATCGGCAATATCATACATAGCATTATACATATTATAATTATTATAAATTTAATAAAAATTTATTAAAACTCTGCTATACCTATGATTCAATTAAAAGAAAATGTTTTTGAACATTCTTAAAAAAATCGTTTTTAAAAACACAGTTCTTGTATTAAGATTTCGATCACCTTCAACAATTATTGCTTACTATCTTAAATATGTAAAAGTGTACTGAAATTCTAGGAGTCGAATTGCAAAAAATGTAACAATTATATTAAAAACGATAATTTGCGTTATGTATTTAGTTTTGCAAATCATACAATAGTTTCTTTTCGGTGGAAAAAAAGAAGAAACAACATTGTGCAAAACCTTCGGTATTTTCGCTCAGGAGTGATTAACAAAATGTTAATTTGTTTATAATTAACAATGTTGCCGCATCAAGAACGTTTTGAAAATTTAATACAGGATAGAGACTTGAGTATATATTTACTCACTCAAGTTTGCAAAATGTTTTGAATTTTCGTGGAGAAATGGGGGGAAAACTTTGCAAATTAATTTTTTGAAACAAAATGGCGACCCGACCACGTTAAACATATAAAAACACAAATGTACCATTTTTTTGAAGAACTTCGGAATTTTTGTAAATTGACTCAATTTTTATGTCTAATTCCACTGGCCTGAAGCCTCAGGAGTCAAAATTGATAAAACAGCCAATGTTTAAAATTTTGTGTTTGGTATTTAGTGAAATTATCTTTAGAAGATGTGGTTTAAAGATTTTTTCGAGCATGTGTGGACTTTTTAAATATAGAAATTCACTAGAAAGAAATCCATAAGATCTAGGAGTCGAAATGAGATTCACAGTCATTTTTAAAATTTTGGAATTTGGTATTCGACATGATACATGTTTTCACTTGTGATTTTAGAATTTTTTTTCTATGTTTGGAGTTTTTAAAATTAGTAATACACTAGAAAAAAATGCGCTAGACTCAGAAGGCGAAATTACAATTACAGTGGTTTTCATAAATTTGGAATTTGTTATTTAATAGAATTATCAACTTCACTTGTGATTTTATAATTTTCTTGAGCATGTCAGGAATTTGTAAGCATAGAAATACTACAGAAAAAAATCGTCAAGGCCCAGGAATAAAAAAAATAAAATAAACAATTACTTTTATTCTAATTTCGACTAGTGGGTATTGTGAATTTACATTTCAAAACCTCACACGTGCTCAGAAAAATGTTTGATCCACAAGTTATAAAGATTATTTCATTAAATACCAAAATCAACATTTTGAAAAGTAAATGGAAATTTTTTTTCAGAAAAATGATTGATTTTAATCTCCAAAAAATTGAGAAAATTTTTCTAAAATTTAGGTATGCAAAGAAATATAAACCTCAAGAAAAATCTAAATCTCTGCAAATAAGAACATTTTTCAACCTTTTTTTCGAGCATGAGTAACCAAGCTGCACGTGGATCGATTTCAAATTAATTATACTTTTTTAGAACCCTAATACGCTGATTTTACGCATTGTAGTGATATCAAATTCCAAAAGTATTTATTTTGGACCCACTCTACTGGGAAATTGGAGAAGAATTTTATTATTTACCGAGCTTACCGTAAAACGTAGTAAATAGAAATGAATAGGTTCGGATATATGACGAATCTCACAAATCCCTGTAAGATTGAAGATGGTTTAAAAAGGTAGGCATAATTTCGTCGCCATCGTGTCCCAGAAATTTAGACACTTTTGAAGAGACAGGTGCACTACCTGAGGTGGCAATGTCGCCTTCATGTCGGAACCCTTCCCCCTCGCCATAAACTGCAACTGAAATATTGCACCTTCCGAAAGGAAAAACAACAGCCCTATTGGGTACCTATTGTTTTGTTCAAATCGAGTTCCAACAGTATATTCTGTTTCAAACTATGGATTTGAAAATTTGTTGAATTCAATTAATTTAATTTAAAATTATTTTATTTAATTCAATTTAGTTTGGAAAAAAATTAAAATTTAATTTTTAAATTTTAATATCTAGGTTAAACCCCCTAATATTCGTAGATCATCCTTCTAATTTCTATTTGCTTCAGCGTATACTATAAAAGTGAATAATGGATGATATATATTTAGTAATAAAGAAAATTACATTTTTCTCAAATTGATGATTTTAGCACTCTTTTAACATAATATATTCAATTTTCAAGCGATATTCAAGTTGAAATATATCAAGAATTATTGAAGCTTCTGTTTGGAAACTATACAAATTTGCAATAGTAGTCAGTATACGATTGAAATCTAGATTTGTCCATTTTTTAATATTCTAATTTGAAAATATTTAATTTCGAATTTTCTCTTCAAAATGTTTAGCCAATAAGTGTTACAAATTAAAATAGTGCAATTTTGAAAAATCTGTTGTCGGAAAGAAAATCTTAAATGTCTTATAACCGAAAGCCTAAGATGGAAATAAAGAATAGGTGAATTTAAAGTATTATGAATAAATTTGTGTTATATTAGCCGTTGGGACTATTTTTATATTTATATACTGAAGACGTTGGACATGTTATTTTAGGCAATCAGCGAAAAGGTTAAAAAATATTTCAAGAGGGAACGTGCATTTTTTATGAACTAGCTGTAAATGCCTGGATTTTTATTTCATAACATTGAAGAAATTTGAAAATACGTTATGAAATTTCTTCAAATATCAAGATATTAACAATTTTTCGAAACAATAATTGATAATGCCTGATTAAAAGCATTCAGAAAAATTTTGATCAGATGCTCTCGAAATAGGAAAATTTTGAAAGAAACTTTCCAAAATTGGACAGTTTCATTAGAAAGGAGTTTTTGGTGTATCAGTACTACTTCAAAGCATTCATAATTAAAAAATTTTATTTCTAATTGAAGAATCTCGAAATCGAAAGATTTCAGATTAAAATTTCGAGAACGGGACAATTCAAAACTGTTCAAAACTGAATAATTTCAGATTAACATATTGAAAATTAGATCATATAAAATTCAACTAAATTCGAGTTGTGTTATTTATCATTCGAAGCGTTCAAATTTTAATAATTTAAAATTTCAAACTTTGGAATTTCAACAATTCAAAATTAAAAGTGATTATAATCCTGCAATTAGAAACTGAAAAACTGAATTGAATTGTTCAAAGTCGAAGCTTCTGAAATTTCAGAATTTTAAATTGTTAGTACAAGCTGAAAAAATTTTCAATTATATAGACTTTTACACTTGAATTATGCTAAAACAATGTAAGAAATAAAGTAATTTTGAGCACGCAACAATAAAAATAAAAACATTTCTAATACGGAGCGTTGAAAATTGAGCAAATCTCAAATCATTTAGAACTGATCCAATTTTCAATTACTTAGAATTGCAATATTATAACGTTTTTATACTCTTCACCTTTAAATTTTAAATTGTTTCAAGTACATTAAAATCGTCTCAAAATTAATATTCTGCAAATTGTCAACTATACTTTTATAAATTTCAACAATTCAATTTCAATTGCAAAATTAATACTGTTGAAAGAGAAAGATGGAAAATTCAGCGTTCAACATGAGAATTGGAAACTCTAAAATTTTAACCAGTCAGAATTCAAAAAATTTATTCAATTACCAAGGTCTCAATTTCATATCAAACAATTTTCATCTGTTTTGATTCTAAGTAACATATAATTTCTAACTTTTTAAATATAATTTCTAACTTTTTAAATATAAATCGTTTAGCTTTCCACAGTTCATTCAGAATCATTATTCATTCTTTGAATATTCCAATCAAATATATTTGAAATGATTCATTCGTGAAAATCTTCAACTAAAAGTTTAAATATTATTACGTTGGAAATTTTTAAATATAATGCAAAAGAAGATCTCTATGCTTCCAATTTTTTAAATTGCACCATTTAAATTGAAATAAAGCAGAAAATATTTGTATTTAACATTGAAACCAAACAACTCAGCAAATTTTGCAATTTTAAATGATTTGATAGTGTAACTAAATTACCATTTTCAATATGTATGTAATATTGTATCATTATTTTAGTTGGCTGAATTAATTTCCAGACGGGCAGGCTGTGCATGCTCAAGGCATAGAATCATTTTTGCAAGAAATATGTTGTTTTTTTAAAAGGATTTTAGACGACACGTATTTCACAAATTTAAAGAAAATTTCATTCTAAAGATGGGAGTATTTGAACTTTCAAAACCTGTGATGCCCTTTATCAAGAATTTATCGAGAGGAAAAAATCGATATGTGCAGTATCTAAAACATCATAGAAATTTTACATGTTCTTTTCGACTCTGATAGATCTTTTCATTCTAGTTTGAAAACTATATTAATATCATATATATTAATTTCAGATAGTTGCGCTTTTTTCCTGAAATTTTTAACTTTTTGGCACCCTTCACTTAGTGATGTGATAATCAATTCAAGTTAATGAAAATAGTTGTTTAAACAATTTACTATTTTTAAAAACTATCTCCTCTCAGATAAGTGTTAGAAAGTTCCGGTTTTTTCTGAAATGGTTGACTTTGCTTTGCCTTGTTAGTTATGAACAAATACTATATAAACATGAGAGAAAAACATATTTTGAACAATCTTTTTTTTTCGTGAGTATATTTCGCTGGGGGGGGGGGGCTGATATCGAAATATATTCAATTACAAATTTTTCTCCTACGCTCTGCAATGAACTTTTGGTTATAATTGAAAACAAAATTGTTACAAGTCATATGCAGACCCAGTCGTCCCACCTACTCTATTTCATTCCTTGTGTGTGTCTCTTGTGTAAGATAGCTTTTTTGTGAATAATTTTTTCAAACATTGCGAAAAGAGCAAAACTAATTCACTTAAAAAAGTAAAATATAATTTCAAAAATTATTATTGTTGAGGTTCACTTGTTATTTGTTCATCACTGAAAAGTCAAAGCAAAATCAAGATTACAAAAAAAAAACTTTCTAACATTACTCTTAGCACTTATCTGAGTGGAGATAGCTTTAAACAATTAAAAATTATTTGAAAAATTATGTTCGTTGAACTGGCTTTAATTGAAAATTGAACACAAAATGAAAAATTAAAAACAAACTAGAATTGTCTAGCATTGTTTAAAAACCCCAAAAAATCATGATTAGCGCTAAAAACTCGCAAAACCCATTTTTTCACGTATGGGTTTTTTTGGGACCCTATAAAACAGACTTAGGTGGGTGATATTTGATAATGAATATATTTGACTTGTATTCTATAGCTATTTGTGAAGAGAAGTATTGAGTTTCAACTCCATTCAGCTAATATTGACGATTCTAAATAAAATATACAAAAACGTCTCTTTTCCTGATGGGAAATACGTACTAAACTTCAAGGGCTTGCGACACCTCGGAATATCATTTTTTTTAAACCGAAAAAATGTATTTTTTTGTGTGTATTGAAACAAATTTCCGGTAACAAATTTTTACCAACCTCAATTGTATATTGTCTCCGACGAGACGCATTTTCTCCGAGGAAGGATCCCCCCCTTTCCCCTTCCGGAGCTAATATTAAAATATTTGCAACTCCAAATTTTTCTATTACGTTTTACAATAAACTTCTTGTTGTAATGCAGCACAAAACTTTCACGAGTCATTAAATGACCTAGTTCTAACACCTCACTAAGTTTAAAGTGGACAAAAAGTTAAAAATTTGAGAAGAAAACCGTAACTATCTGGCAATAATATAGATGAAGATAGTTATAAACAACAATAATTTGTTCGTACAATTATTTTTGCTCAACTCAAATGATTATTAGGTCACTCCAGGTGAAAAATAGACAAATAGTTGAAAATTTCAGAAAAAACAGCAACTTTCTACCATGAAGCGAAGATAATATCATTAGCAATAATAATAAATTGTTCGAACAATTATTTTTGTTAAATTTGATTGAATATCACTTTACTTTAATCAGAAATTAGGAAAAAAGTCAAAAATGTTAGAGAAAACCGCAACTTTCTAGCATTTATCTAAGAGAAGATAGCTAATAACAATAGTAATTTTTTTAAACAATTTTTTTCTGAACCAAAATGAATATTAACTCATTTCAAGTGATAAGTGGACAAAAAGTTACAAGTTTTAGAAAAAACCGCGGTTTCTAGCATTAATATAGCAATAATAACAAATATGTTAAACAATTTTTTTATCAACATAAATTATGTATCAACTCGCTCTCATTTACGAGAGATCTCTGAAGCGACATATTATAATAAATAACTGTTTAAAAAATAATTTCTTCTAAACTAATGATATTTCAAATGAGCTTAGTTCTCTGATTATGAATCAATTGTCAGATCACATAGATACCTGGGAGACATGGACGCCAGGTAAGAATTCTACCTCCCAGACGTGGCAACACCGCTTGAGGTGAGTACGTATAACGTCTAACGCGCTTCCTTATATATAGAGGAGGTCACTTCGTACATCCAGTATCACAAATATATATAAATTCCAAAATGAAAAATTGTTACCCCTCTTTTGAGAAACCTGATCAGAAGGCCCCCCTCAACGTATATATGCATATAAATTTCAAATATTTTCACGGAAAAAAGCGGAGGCGAGAACGTAGGGTCAACTACACGGAGGTGACAACGTACAGCCTATACATATATATA
>CAKNYM010046968.1:29370-84587 GCA_932195095.1 Andricus curvator | reverse complement strand
CCAATAACTGGTTTGAATAAGTTGTATAAGATCTTTACAGCTACCCTTAACGATAAGATTATTCGAAGAATTGAGCCTGTGTGGAGAGAGATGTAGGAACAGCGTAGTTCGAAAAAAGGTGTAGCAGGCTGCCGAGAGGACCCGCTAATTGATAGGTGCGTCTAAAAAGACGCAGCAGCCCACCAGCGCGCCCTGTTGATGGCCTGGATTGACTAGCGGAAAGCTTTCGATTCAGCCTCTCCTGGTCTTATCATCTGTCTGTTGCAAATCTTGAAGGTTCATCCACACATAGTGAAATGCACAGAGAGATTGATGCTCCTTCGGAAAACTAGATTTACTATCTCATCTGGAAATTATAGGGTGATAACGAACATAAGTCCTCTGCTCTTTTGCATCACACTTCTGCCACTATCTCTCACTACGCAATTCTCCTGGGTACCTCTGCGGCGACACTATTAATCACGAGCACAAGCTCACTCATGTCGGTACCTCCATGCTGAACTCTCCAATCTGGGGTTTCGTTTGTGTTGATCTTGGGGATCTCGTTTTGTGTCGGCACCTATCGCCGCTACGCGTTCCCGGAGACCTTGAGCTTGTGAATATAGGTTTTGTTAAAATTCTTGACACTGGAGATACCTATAAATACCTGGGTGTGCCTCAAAAAAGCATTCGTTCTCAGATGATCAGGACTTAATTCAGGTACAGAGGGTTTCATTTTCGCATGCCAGGACGTTGTTATTTCCAACTTATTATACCGCGACCGTCTTTTACGTCAAGAAGTTTCCACTGATACGTGCAGAGCGTATTATACACAAGCTGAGTACCTAGAACACATACTATCTAGGTGTCCCACTACCATTACTACCATCTTTGTCGCCCTTAGGGTGTTGGTCGCGTCGCTGACCTGCCGAACGCTCCGAGGGAGATAGAGTCAGTTGTCCAAAACGAGAAGTGCCAAATTTTTGTGAAACTACGATTTCCGCACAGCGGTCTCCATTCCACACTCGAGGCCTGACATTGTTCTTCAGGACTTTGAGAAACGAAATATATTCGTGATCACATTCTCGACTCCTTCCGAATACAGCATCACTGCCAAGGAGAAGGAAAAGAAGGAGATGTGTCAAGACATTCATAGGGAGCTGCAGCGACTGTACCGAAAATATTCGGCTAAAGTAATAATAGTCTTTGTGTTTAGTGCTCTCGGAGGTGCGAAACAATCACTGGTTCGTAACCTCAAAGCCATACCCGCCAGCCAAAAACATGATAAGGCATTTTCTAGATGGATTGAGAAAGCTTTCATCCTTGGGTCGCTCCGTTTCCTCAAGACTCCGCGACTTGTGCGTAACAACCCTGCCAAAAGCTTAATGGCACCTGGGTGAGGTGTGTCAAACGGTGACTCAGAGATACCGGGCGACCTCTCAGAGTATGCAGCCTTATCCTCACATGCGGGGCTCTACAAGGATGGACGTACCATTTTACCTAGCTGCTCGTAGGAACAACAATGATAACACCAAAAAGAGTTGTAGTAAGTGCGGTTCAAAACAATCGATCGCACAGGGGTGCCGACAATGGGTCGGACAGCAATGCTGACTACCCCAGAGTTGGGGGATGACACCATCATGGTCCCTAAACGAGAAGGTTACATGGGGCGACTGCATGCTCTGTGGTGCGTGACATACACAGAGCTCTCGCATTTTTCGCATCAACGTCTGCGAAACCGTGCCGAGAAATTCAGGAAAGAGGGTTATATAAACGGAGCGCCTACTCAACCACAGCCAGAACAAGCCGGCAACAGAGAAAGAGAGGCAAAATTGAGAGCAACCGCGAGCAGGCATGCAAAAGAGGAAGAACGATGCTTCAGGATCAGGAGAAACATCAACATTCAGGTTTTTCTCAACCCCAAAGATCTGGCTGAACTGGATGACGAGCTTCGTGAAGATTTTTTCGAAGAGCCCGACCTCTGGACTAGCAATTGCGGTGTGTATAATGCAGCAAAAGCTTTGGCAGATGTACACCGTAAAACCGAACCGACGGTTGATCATAAGACCAAAAGACGTATGCATCAACTCAGCATCTTGATCATCAGTGCTCTTGGAGGTGCCAAACTTTGACTGGTGAATAGCCTGAAAAGTATACCTGCGTGTCAATGAAATGCTTAGATACTTGCGGAGGAAATGAAGAAGGCGGTCGTCTTTGGGTTGTTTCGCGTCCTCAGGATTCAAAACACTTTTACCGGATCATCGTTTTGGGTCCATTGTAGACTGAATGGGAGGAAATTTGTAGAATGACACCCGCTCCCGGCGAAATTGCGGTAACATTTCAGCTGTAGCCACGTCTCACGACCGTGAGATAGGTGTTCACAGTCAGCGATGGACTCAATACCATGATCTGGCAAAAATATTTTGCAACCTGATTACACGAAGCGACCCAACGATGACCGCCTTCTTCATTTTCCCCGCAAGTGTCTTAGCATTTTGCTGACATCAGGGATGCTTTTCAGGCTATTAACCAGTGAAAGTTTGGCAGTTCCAAAAGCAATGATGATCAAGATGCTGAGTTGATGCATTCGTCTTTTAGTAGTACAAGGATGGTAGTAAAGCACTCTGAGGGCCGCATTATGTCGGTCATGATACGTCATTTGCCTGTGAGTGGGACACCTAGATAGTATGTGTTCTAGGTACTCAGCGTCTGTATGACACACTCTGCACCTATCGGTGGGAACTTCTTGATGTAAAAGACGATCATGGTATAATAAGTTGGAAATAACAGCGTCCTGGCATGCGAAAATGAAACCCTCTGTACCGAAATTAAGTCCTGACCATCTGAGGAAAGCAAAAATTTGCTACTTTGACAAGGACTGATCATTTACATTTCTGTGAATGTTTCCGTGCATTTTCGTGTCGAGTAGCTGTTGGCGGAATTTTTTAACCTCTGCTTTCTTCACTTTGGCTTTTAGAAGTGAGGCATTTAGATGGCGTTATGAACTTTACTCACTTCTGATGTTAAAATGCAGGCCAAGTGTCTAGGGCGCCTTCTCCGCGGCTTTGCAAAGGAACGCTCCTTCGCTAATCATCTTGTGTTTGCTGAAAATTTTTAGGAGAGAATTTCTGCTTTTGCAAAGATGTCAGCTGTACTTAGAAGAATTAGGTTATGAAGACTTTGGAAATTTACAACTTCGCGTCCGTCTTGACTGCATAAGATATGATCAATTCAAAATGCTAGGGCAACGGATGATTATCGGGGGGCAATTTTTTTTTTCTTTCAGTAGTTCAAATCCATATTCGAGACGGAAAGTCCTTGCGGATCGTCGACACTTGCGATACATATATTAATTTTCTCAAATATTCCATTTATAAAAATATATAATATTAATGGTGGTGAATGACATACTCCAGACCAACAAATAATTCGTTGTTGAATCCTCAATGCCATCATATGTAAAGGTGTTGACGTTTCGAAAACTAACGTTTTCCTCACCAGAACAATAAAATTTGTTAAGTATCGAAGTTTAACCACTTATATTCAACAATTTTAACAAAATTATTAACTTTACAATTTTCAATTTACAATGTTTAAATCAATTAAAAAAAAGCAATATTAATGAAATAATAGTTTAGCTGTAAAAGAAGAGTTAGAAGAGAGATGGAAGATGAGAAACAGGAACCTTTTAAATCTAAGATGTGGTTAAACTTCGATATTTAACCAATTTTATTGTTCTGATGAGGAAAACGTTAGTTTTCGAAACGTCAACACATTTACATATGATGGAATAAAGGATCCAACAACGAATTCTTTTCTGGTCTGAAGTATGTAATTCACCACCATTAATATTATATATTTTTATAAATTTATATCACTCAGAAAAACAACATCGCTTAGACATCATTTCTAATCTAATTAAATATTCCATTTCCGCGATATTCAAAATAGAAAAATTATTCCAACAGACAAAAGAGTGATAATTTTTATAAAGTTGTAATAAATTATTAGAAACCATATCAAATGTATCTTATCGAAAAAATATATTTATACAAAAACACTTAAAGAAGGGAAAGTACATTGAATGTAAAATAATGACTCAAAAAATTCCTCAATAGACTCCTATTTCTGTTGAAATAATTCTTCTATTTTGAATATCGCGCCAGTTCTGTTTACTTTTCTTCTGCTGCTTTGGAGATGCAATATTTAAGGAATTTAACATATTAATCGCAAGTGTTGACGATCCTTAGGGACTTTCCGCCTCGAATATGGATTTGACTTTCAAGAGGGAAAAAAATAATCAATTGTTGCGCTAGCATTTCGAATTGATTTTTTCACGTGAGTTTTCTAGGTTACATTACCCCCTATATGGACCTTAAACTTTCATATATTGACTGATCCCGAGACTGTTCCATGCAGTAAGGAATCCAGTTCGGGTAACTGCAGCAAGTCTATGTTTGACAGTACGATTTTTTGCATTAAAATAAACAAGTAGAATCCTTTAATATTCTATTACGTTCTGCAGAATAGCTTGCTTCTCTTTATTCTATCAGCAAAAGCAAAATGTCGAAATCGATCAAAATGGACTTGTTTCCCTATACGGTTACAAGTCTGCATACACAGGTTTTTTTTAAATCCTTTTTTTAAGTTAAATATGTATGTATACCATTAAGCCATTTCCCTTTCAGGGTAGGCGTGACACTACCCGCTTTGGGTAGAGTTTCTAGGTGGATAGCTTGTAGTAAAATAACTAAAAGTGTGGGCTCACCACACCCACACCACACCCAAATATAAATAGCTTAAATCCGATAATTCCGAGGCAAAAAGCTACAACATTTAAAAACTTATAATAAATCCATAAACTGTTTCAGTTGATAAATTGCGTTAATAAAATAATAATAAAGTGGCTTTTTATTACTTATACAGTCAATATGAACTAAAAAATGTTGATCAGTTACATATTAATTTTTCAGTTTTTCAGTAACTTAAATTTTTTATTGTCTATTGTAACTTTTCAGTTTTGTGTTAGGAAACTTAGTTTTTGTAGTTTTGTATACTGTCAAATTTAATATTAGTAAGGAAAGCTGAGTTCCTCTTAATTCTGGATTTCTATCTTCCTTTAGTTTTCTACTAATTTTAGTGTAGGATATATGTACATACTGCTCCTGAACATGTATTAAAATATTTCAAGGGAAATTTAAATTCTTGAATTTTCAGATGTTTTTCTCGGAGACATTGTATTGCCCAACACCAAATACGAGACAGAGTGGCGCCAATTGAAGTTCAATAAAAGCTATCTCGATGAAATCGAAAAATATAGGGATGAAGTGCTGAAAGAAGGTTTGCAAGTTGAAGAAGAGGGTTTGACTGGTAAGTGAATTATAAAAATCTAAAACTCTTGACATTTGTTTAGTTTTTTTTTGTGAGATCCATTTATTCAAGACTTTAGGTAAACTCATTTTTACACAGAGATATTACAATTGGAAAACGAAAATGACACTAACAACGAACACAATGGAGAAAAAGAAACGTTGTTCCCTATTCAAAAATCTAAGCCGATTCTGATGGATCGTAATCAATATAGCATTGGTGATACTTTTACTTTTGAAGCAAATAGTGGGGACAGTGTACCTGAGGTGAAAGACCATGGAATAGATATCAGGTAATCCAGATTATGAAAATACCGTGACCTGAGTGTAAAAATTTTACGGATATGATTCTTCCTAGATTAGACCGTTTAATCTAATTAAACCATACTAATCGGGCAATAATCAGGTGCTATTTCATAATTTATCGACTATTCGCTCCGTGTAAGAAATATTTTTCCGGCACATGCATGAAATGTCGCTTTTTGATGCTTCTGTCAAGCCATACAGCGACACTTTTTACAGCTATAACGTCACAACTACATGTGTTGATAAAAAAAACGTCAGAAAGTATATTTTATTCCAGTGCAGAAACAAATATTGTATAGGTCGTACGCCTGAAATTGTTTCAGTTCAGATATTTTATTTACTGAAAATTCATAAACATCTAATACATTTTTCTCATATCCAAGACTTTGAAACAAGTTCAGGGCTTTTCCATACTATTTTTTCACGTAATTCCTTGATACGGGTCCTTAGTAAATATATGGTGACAGGAAATTTTTATCAAGAAAATATAACTCTACTTGTACGATATTTAGATTAAAAGAGACAACGGAGGCAACCAGAAAGGAAGTTTTAGTAAAAAATCACAATTTCAAAGCATCTACGGAAACTCTACGAACTACCACGATCAAAAGGGAAACTGATGATAACTGGCCAAGTAGAAATACTTTAAATTTCATTGTATCTCAAGATATACAAACAGAAAATTACGATACTCATGGGGTAACTCATGACATGAATTCAGCCGTCTCGATATTGGAAAGTCCACAGCATGAAGAAAGGCGACCAAGGCGCCACCATCATGAAAGGTATAACTTTAATTCGAATTTTCAAGATTGTATTTGTCTTTTTTCTGTTCTTACATTTTCCGCGTCACTGGTGGATCTTTTTGATTTTATAGGAAGTTTCTGTTGATTTCGCAACCTCTGCAAGTTAGTTTCTATTGCTTTCGCACTATTCTTCTTCTCAGTCAGGTACATCTTATGCAACACGCCCCATATTTCTACCGAATTCACGGTCAATCGGGGTTCCCCCAGAAAAGACTCTACTGATTCGACAAACGGCTGCACCCGTCTTTCAAAATATCTACTCTAGTATTCACCTACAAAATTTGTATAGTACACGAGGAAAATCGCAGTAAAACCCGTGTATAGTACATCGAACGTAAGTTCGACCTGGCGCCGCAGTGAATCGTACATGGGTATGTAATTTTTGGACAGTCGCTGTTAAATGACTAGAGCTTTCGTCAAAACTGTACTTTTTGCAAAGCTAGTAAACAGATCCACCGAGGCTCAAACTCTCATCCGGCCAGCATTGACGTTTAGGAGTCAGATTAATGATGCTGTTTTATTAAAATTCTGCACCAAAACTAAACTCTTGATGGATTTATAATACTCTGGTTGAACTACAAAATTTCAAAAAGAAGAAATCCGGAAAACAATTATAAGATTTTGATTTGCGGTGAAGACCACATGACTAGAAGATTGAAAGGTTAGGAATTTACTGAGGCTAGTAAGTAACAGTTCATGATTAACAAAAAATTTTGTCATAATTATTAGTGCACTTTGATTAAAATTGAAATTAGTTGGATATTTGCGTAGCATATAAATCGCGGATCACGATTATAAAAGAAGATTAGAATTGTAGTGCACGAAACAAATGGGTGTACATTCCAAGTTAGAAGAGAACATACGACACTGGCGCAGTCGTCCGAATCAAAGCTGCTTTCAAATTGATACTCCGCCGACGCTTCTTGGTCCACCAAATAAATCTCAATCTTTGTCAACATGATTCTGGCACTTTAAATGATTCTGTCCGCAATCCACAATTATATGAATCCGGTGATAAGGCACAATTATCCCCAACGAATAAGCATGTTATCCTTACAGCTGATCAATAGGGGCTTTCTCGGGTGCAGGTGGATGTATTTTAAATCACCTTGATTCTGAATTTGAACCAGTGTGAATAACAGGCAATTCACTAGGTAGCTGTACCAGTTGTACTAGTTCTCTTGAACAACCCCATTTTAAAATAAATTCCAGATTACAAGGACAAAAATATCAAGGACAACAAAGAATGGATCACCTGCTCCGTCGATCACCATCCACTATAAACTTTGCAGAAACTTCAGGTGAGACCATGTCGCTTCATGATAAACGATTACGGTCAATTGAGTTCTATGATCAGCACAAATCGAAGTATTCGGAGAATGGGCGCAGTACAACGAGATATTCACTCAGACCCTCTAGGACCAGAAGAGCTGCAACGGCTCGCAGAGAACGCGTATGGGATCATGGAGTCATTCCTTACGAGATCGACAGAAATTTCTCCGGTGCCCACAAAGCTCTATTCAAGCAAGCTATGCGGCACTGGGAGAACTTCACTTGCGTTAAATTTGTCGAAAGAGTTCCCAGAGAACATCCAAACTACATAGTTTTTACGGAAAGATCTTGTGGGTAAGTTTCCAACAATTTTAAAATAAAGCAAAAACTTATTTATTTAATAATTATATGGAAAGATAATAAATTTAAGAAGCTGAATTAATTTTAACGCCTTGGCTATTCAACACTCAGCATAAAAATAATTCGAAAATAGGTACCTAAATTCTTGAACTAAAAAATTTCAATTGGAGCTCATGTCAATAGTCTAGGGAAGTAAATCCCTCAAAATGTAAACCATATTTAAGCCATATCCAATCATGTTATTTACGGGTTTCTTTCTGTCCGAAAATTCATCTAAACGACCAAAATCATTAATCCAACAGGTGTTGTTCTTTTGTCGGCAAAAGAGGGAATGGTCCTCAAGCTATCAGCATCGGCAAAAATTGCGACAAGTTCGGAATAGTCGTTCACGAACTCGGGCATGTGGTTGGTTTTTGGCACGAACACACCAGGCCTGACAGAGATCGACATGTACAAATAATCAGAGATAACATCATGAGCGGTGAGTTTTGAAAAAATAAATCTGACGGTCGTTCAAGATTAACGTAAACACCTTTAGAAGAGACCCACTGTGCACGGAGAAATGAGTCGTCTTTGGGAAGTCCTAAACAGGCGTTCAAAAGCAGACATGTTTGATGTGCAACTGAAATGAGGCGCATTTGAAGCTCGGATAAGTCACCCAGTGAAGAAAGTTGAATTAAGATAACGCGAAATCAAATTAAGATTAATTTTTGTTTTTGACAAAAGACATATTTTTAAAAGACGTGAGCGTGATTTTGATGCAACTCTGACATCCAATTTTTTAGTAAACAGGGCTTCATTCTGACAAGAGAGGAGCGACAGTGCCGCCACTCACTCAAAGAGTAACAGTTTACTAACGGACGGTAACTTAATCATTAACTATCTGTATATTGATGTTACCAGTTACCCTTCGAGTACCCTTAGAATTGGAAATCAGAGTTTGGATAAAATCAGGCTAATATATTTAAAAATATATGTGCATTATCAAAAACCGTACGCACGTATAAGGAAAACTTTATTTTTCATAAATATACTCATTTCTACTCTCAAGTATTTCTAAATTCCATACATTTCAACAAAATTCAACTCGCCTAGATAGCAATGTAGGACAGGTATGCGTATGGGACGCAAAGTGACATATCAAGCATATAAAAATCAAGCATATAATAAAATTTATCTAATATTTACACTTCTATTTATGGGGTTTTCGAATAGGAAGCGAACTGGTGTTTCCGAAGGATGCTTTCGCGCAGAGCACGGATCAGGGGTCGAAATTGAACCATTACGTTAAGTTTTTCAGCAAAAGAGGGTTGAAAGCCCTAAAAATATATAGTTTTTTGTAATTTTTGAAATAACGCGGAGCGATAAACCGACGGGCTTGAGCGTTCAAGAATATCTCAACTTTCTGCTTTATAACGAGCATGGCGATAACTAGATCGTATGTAACCATGAAGCTCAAGGTCGGTTTATGTCTAGGGGTAATGGAGCCCGCGCACGCACAAAGTACAGAATCTAGCAGATGGAAAAATTGAAGAAAATGTGAACATTTTATGTGCAATCAATTTATATGTCGAATCAGGATTGACTATAGAAATACCCAAAAACCTCTTCTAAAGAAATAACCGCGTAACGCTCCATATGCGTGCCTTATGAGTTCCATCAGCGTTACTCGCGCACCGTGCCAATAATGTACGTCAGAAAATTGGATTCAAATATACAATTGGGGAATTTCAAGAAATCGTATACACCAAACTTAACCTCAATTCGACTTCGCGTTATCTCTCTATTCAACTTTTTTTACTGGATACCTGCCATTTTCTCAAATCTATAAAGTAAGAGTGGAATGTCTTTGATTCTGGTAGGGTTTATATGAGATTATGTTGGGTAATTCACTTTTTTTATATATGTCGTTACAGTTACCCAGATAGCAAAGTGCGCGCACGGTGCGACGCACGTGCGTCGCACCACGTGCTGATTTACTCGCACGACGTGCGCGCAGGGAATGACACAGCTGCGTCCTCATATGCGTAACAGGTGTGTCGCACGTCGTGAGGGTCGCACGTCATGCGTGCCGGTGCGGGTATGGTGCGTGCACACATTTAGGATTTTTAGAGGGTAAAGAAAATATTTGCATTGATATTTTTGAATAAAGAGCAGGTAATTTATCATCAACGTATTTTTTATTATGGGTGGAAGGAATATTTATACATTTTAGTTGCGCATTAGCAATTCAGTTTCCGCGTGTTTGTATCAACAATAATAAATATTTTTCGCTGCAACTACAAGACACAGGCACATAAAACTGACAGAAAACATAAAGACGTAGGTAAAAAGTATATTTTTCGTTTGAATAATAAAAAAAAATGATGACCTAAAACAAAAATTACCTTTTTTTAATTATTTAAACCAAAAATAAACTGTTTATAACCGTTTTCACTTCTCTTATTAAAGTTTCAGCGAAGGATATTTATTATTTTGGACACAAACATGCAAATATCGTAAGCAAAAAATGCCCTTAACTATACTAACATTAAAACGCACGCATTTACATAACTGTAATATTTAATATCCCAAACTTCAGGATCTGATAGTTTTGCGAGATTAGCACGTTTGTGTCCACAATAATAAATATTCTTCGCTAAAACTTGCAGAAATTGTATGAAACATAACAAAAACGGTAAATAGCCTATTTGTTGTTTGAAATGTAAAAAAAAACCGGAAACGCCGAAAAGGAGAATAAAACAAAATAATAATAAACACGCGCACGATTCGACACAAATCGAGAGGGACGGGGGCCGCAGAGTCACTGCACATAAAAATCCTATCGCAATAATAAAATTTGGGATCGAGAACCGACACGTTTTCTCGCTAAAAACTCGCAAAACGAAACCCTGCGAAACCGACAACGGAAGTCGACAACAGCTGTTTAATCGCGTCGGGCGATTACCGTTCGACCGGCGCCACGGGGTCTGCGCCGTATATTATTCGGCTAATGCGCGCAGTTTTTAAATATAGCTCTTCTTATTTCTACTTCAAAATAATAAAAAATGAATACAATACGATTGAAAATTAGAGATGCCTTTTTTTAATTTCTGAACAAATTTTTTAAACATTGATTTTAAATTACATTTTAAACTCAATTTAATGTTAAACTTGAAATTAAAAGCACAAATTGAAGTTATAAACATAAATAAATATGTAAAGTAGAAATTATACCAACAATTTCATTTTTTTATTCACTTAATTTCAAATTCAAATTGACAAAAGGCTAATTGAAATTATTTGTATAGTCGATTAAAGTTGGAAATTATAGTTTTAAAATAAATAAAATGCATATTGTACGTTGAAACTATACAACCATGCATTCAATAATTCTTACTAATTTCCTAATTTATTCTTATTATACAATCGGAAATGTTTTAATTTTTGTAAATAAACAATTTTTACAATGTCAATTAATTCAATCTTTAATTATAATAATTATCAATATTTTTAAAAATGTTGTCACAATAATAATAGTTCACTATACTACTATTTAAAAAAATGGGCTTATTACTTATATATCATGTATATAATGACCCTCACAAAGTGCGACACACATGCGCCGCACATCGTGCCTATCACAAAGTGCGTCGCATATGCCTCGCACGTACGTGCCCCTCACAAAGTGCGACCCATATGCCTCGCACCCAGCACGCACCACGTGCCCCGCATGCCGTGCGAGTAACGTGCCCCGCACGTTTGCTACCTGGGTACGTTATTTTTCGAAAAAAGTAGCTCTTCACAGTTACAATGACTAAAATATGTAACTTAAAGTTTCCTTAACAGTTACTTCAAATATAACCCTTCACCATCCTAATTTTCATAACTATAAAAAAAGACAAGGGTAAAATAAAAATTTTGGAATTGTAACGCCACTTGCAACGCTCCTGCATATCTTAAATTCGAGATTTCGGATTTTTTTATTTTAAACAATACATTCGTTATCAATTACTCTCAGACATCCCGACTAGAATGACCATGGGTGGCGCTACCATATAACGTCAACTCCGTGGTTCACATTTTCCGGACTATGGCCTGCTGTAGTCCGGAATTGACTCGATTTCAAAAAAACAATTTCAAAAAATTTTCAGAATATAAGATTATAATACACTAAACGACATTATATCTTGATTAGTTCATATAAATATCACAAATATTATTTAAAATAAGTTAATTGCAAAAAAATTGCGCATCGCTAACGCTAATATTAAAAAGTATTACGCGGCTATTACGGTGATATAATTGAAGAGTATAATAGCAATGGAATTGAATGAAACTCTAAGATAGGTCAATTTTAGAGAAATACAGTTGAAATTTTGAAAAAGAAGACAAAAGCCGCGACAACTTGAAGACTAATGGATTTCATTACGCAATGAAAAATTAAAGAAATTTTCTCCAAAAAATTGCGTCCCTAAAGGCCTGAACCACATATTGGTAATATCATTTTCTTTGAGAGAAATTCGGTATATTTATCAAGACTTAGAATAACATTTACTGTCTGAAAACAAGTTCAAATAAACTTCGCATGTACCAACCGTTGACAATGTCAATCATAAACGTCCCTGTCTGCGAGCGAGACATATCCATCTTGAAATTGAATTCAAGTCAATCGAAGTCCAACTCAAGATTAAGATTCAAGATTAAATTTATTATACAAATTCAAAATCAGATACAAAAGGAATCGCACATAAAGTAACTAAAATAAAATGTGTTTTACAATAAAAAACTAGTCTGCACAATTCCACTTAATTATGGCTCCTTGTAATGTGCCACTGGCTGTTACAAGGGGGTCTCGAGTTTACGCTCGTATCACAATAATCCTAAGTTATAGCTATAAAAATTTTAAAAAATAAATAAATAAATAAAATGTTTGCACGCGACGCAATAGATCAATGTACATAAAAAGGTCAGTGTACTCAAAATCAGACTCTTACTCATAAATAATGAAAGATTTAACTCTCAGCGCTTGCACAATGTAGTTAAAAATGTCATTTAGTTGGTCAATATTTCGTAGAATTATAAAGCGCTCGATAGATTCTAAGTCAGTTTTTGAACCTTCTAGGTATTTTTTAATGTAGTGCGCTCTGAATTCGTTATGGATAGGGCAATGGAGTAGAAAATTTGAAAGATCCTCAAACTCCATCAAGTTACATAAACTAAAAATTTGATTTGAATCAATCACGTATGCCGAACCATTAAAATATAGTCTGATCTTGGTGGAGTCTGAAAAACTCAATTGACTAACCACCCGCTTTTTTCACTAGCCTGGTCAGAGTTATAGAAATACACCAATTATAGGCGCGTTCGAACGCTCTGACGTTACTTGATCTAATCCGGTTTCCACTCGGAGAAAGTGCGCAGGGGTGTTTCTGGGCCAGTAAAATAATTGTTTAAAAAATTTGTTTTGTACAACGTTAAGATCGTCAAAATAGCGCATAGCCCATACCTCAGCACCGTACAATAAAGTGGCCTCGATAATTGATCTCAAGAGCACGTCAGTGGCTTCCCATGAGTTATTTTGAGACTTATTCAGAATACTGCACACTCTATAAATTGCTGTCGTCCCTTTCCTGACGAAATGGTCGTTGGCAACCTTAAATTTACCCGTTGATGAGAACGGGGTGCCGAGGTACGTGTAGGTGTTAACAAACTCAAGAATGGATGAATCTTTCCACATAAGTGGACGAAGTTTTTTCAACTTACCGGCCGTACGAAAAGGGACGATCTTTGTTTTTTCTTGGATTTAGCTGAAGGCCATTCTGATCACAATACTCCTCTAGAACTTTTAATTTGTCACGAGCGTCGTGCCAAGAAGTAGCAAAGATAACTATATCGTCCGCGAACAGAAGCATAATTAGAGATCTGACTGCATTCAGCAACACACCCTTCATGCCTTTCTTTATAAAAAAGTTCACAATATCAGCCACAAAAAGAATGAAGAGGAGAGGACTGAAGCTATCACCCTGCAGGACCCCCTGAGTCACGTCGACTGTTTCCGAGTAGGACTTACCACATTTTACCCTTAGACCGGCGTTGGCATAAAACGAGACCAAAATCCTAATAATTTTTCCGCTTACACCAAGCTCATTTAGTTTGGCCCAAAGCTTAGTATGACTGATTGAGTCAAATGCTCTCCTAAAATCGACAAAGATGACGTACAAATAATCTCTCCTGTTAGTGGCAAAGTGCATGTTTATTACCGAATAGAGTGTAAATAAGTGGTCTCTGCAACTCCTCCCTTTTCTAAAACCCGCTTGCTCCTCTGGCAGCAATTTATATGCTTCCGCCCATGTTGATAATCTAGCAGTGAGTAACGTCGTAAAGATTTTAGTGATTGAGTTCATAAGAGCTATCCCTCGATAGTTTAATGGGTCATGTTTATCACCCGTCTTATGAAACATGAACATATCAACAACAGACCATTGGTTAGGAACTTTTTCAGAGTTAAGAACAGTATTAAAAAGATTGAGCAAATAATGGTCCCATTCTGGGGATAGATGTTTAAAGAAGTCATTATTTATACCACCCGGACCTGCAGCTTTATTCTTTTTACAACCCGAGATAACTTTTTGTAGTTCAAGTAAGGTCAAGTCCGTATCAAGAACTGGGTCCAACACTGATATAAAATTACCATCTGATAACACTCTGGGCGGAAAAACATCCCGGTAAAATTTAAACCAGTCACTCGTGCTTAATAAGTTTTCATATTCAGACCTAGTGTCGAACAATTTTACCGTCTGCCAAAACTCCCTACTATTTTTAACATTTGCTAATCTCATAAGGGTTGTTTTAGAATGCTCTTCCTTTGCTACTTTGGTTGCCATTCGATATGAGTCTCGAGACTG
This sequence comes from Andricus curvator, assembly GCA_932195095.1. Lineage (NCBI taxonomy): Eukaryota > Metazoa > Arthropoda > Insecta > Hymenoptera > Cynipidae > Andricus > Andricus curvator. Next base: position 69,608 of record CAKNYM010046968.1, on the reverse strand, counting down.
GATATAACGGGTCAAGGAAAACTCAGAACGATTACGAGAATACTGCTTATAAGTACATGCAGCAATCCCTTTCAGACGTGCGCACTGCGAGTTGAACCAGACATTTTTCTGGTTATAAGGGCCGGAGGTACTGGGAGCGCCCCTCTGTACTAGCATATTTGATTCGCTGGCAGCATGCGTTATTGCGGAAATTAAGTTATTATACAAAAAGTCAGCGTTAACATCATTATTGTATATAAGCGGTGAATTTGACAAAGCCGTATAAAAGGTGTTCGCTCTCTCGTCATTCCATTTTACAGACGTTGATACGCCGACAAATTTGTTAGGCTCTCTTTCCCTAGAACCCTTGAGTACAATATTAAAATCGATAGCAACAAGTAAATGATTCGATTGGTCCGAAATATTGTGGACAGAAAAATCGTTAACAATATTTGCGCAGTCGATACTTAACCAACATAAATCAATAGTACTGCAGCCTCTTTTTGTTAGGTAGGTAAATTGACCCAGCCTATCAGAAAATGAACGACCATTGCAGAGCGCTAGATCGCACGATTCAAGGGACTCCACCAGTTTTTTGCCTCTTTTATTAACTTTAACATCTAAGGCTGATCTATTCGGAAATAAATTATAATTGATAAAAATCTCATCAGAACAACTATTTAGGGTTCCTACACGAGCGCTAAAATCACCAATTAATAAAAAATGTGTGTTTAAATTGTCTAAAGAGAATAAAACATTTTGAAGCGTATCAATACAGAAGTCTGAGTCTGCTGATGGAGGAAAATATATATTACCGATATGCAGAGTGAAGGAATTTTCGAAGGTCAATTTCACAAATAAATACAAATTACTGACTTCTAGTTTGCAATGTAAATAGTCAGCGCAGTTTTGGACTAATGTAATTAGCCCTCCACTGCCACGGCCCTTACTTTTTTCTTTGACAGCCACGGAGTAATAAGGGGTGTAACCATTTAAAAATTTCGGCAGTTCCACAGATGTGTTTGTGAGCCATGACTCACCTATGCAAATTACACAATGACTAGTTAAGTAGGCTTTCTGCTTTACATCCAAGTTACACAAATTATTATAGCCACTGATATTCCAATAACAGACACTAAAACTCGACGTATGCTTGCCCATCCCTCCAATTGGCGAGACACCCGCAAAACTAAAGCTTGAAACTCCTGCCCTTTCCGTAAAAGATTCATCCAGTCAGTCAGTGCGCGGCTCAGATCCCGCAGGAGTTCCCCTGTTCAAATACTTGTTAAGAGAGCCCGCGTCTTGAGAAGCACCCCTTCTTTTCCTTGAAGAAACGAGTTGATTAGGTTTAGAAGGGTTGGTGATGGCTATCTTTTTCTCATACGTCATACTACCCAGCTGTGTGTTGGCCATAGCAGCTGTATTTGTATTTACAAATAAGGCTGACTCATTACTGTGTATCCCTGCTTGTGATGACATAGAGAGTTTCGAAGCGACAGGTGCATGTGACATGTTATTGTTTACAAGAGTGTTGGCGCTCTCGTCGTTAAGCACTGCAATATTTGAAACATTATTTCCAATTATTTCCTCTAGGCTCAATCTTCTTAAATCATCTAAGCTGTAAATTTGATCGTTAACTCGCAGGCGGTACCACAGGTCTCATTTTGCCAGAGTTGAATTGACCAAGGCGGCGAACTCCATCAATCCACTCCCGGTTAAGTTTTCTGTCCATTTTGATGCCGAGTAGATTCCGTACTTTTTCGTCTAGCGCAGGTGGTGTTCCGTTGGCTCATCATACATGCCAAAAAGTATCAAGTTGTTTCTTGTTGCAAGCCTATCTAGCCGTTGAGCCTGCCTTGCGATCTCCATCTTGAGCTCGGTATTCTCCTTTTCGACAGCATCAACTTTGGCTTCACATCTCTGCAAGACTGCTGAGGTGCTTTCTAGAATATTTTTCTCCACGGAATGTATCTCAGCTTCGAGCTTTTCTTCTAGGCTTGACATCAAGCTCTGCATCTGTTCATAGGTCGCCATATTAGGTTGAGGGTGCGAAAGATTTATTACCTCAGCATACGAGCAAGCGCAAAAAGCACAACAAACCTAGAAGCACTTTACACGTGAATAATGTCTGACCCATATAAATATAAGCCCCAATTCTACACTCACAAAAGTAAAAACCGCAGTAACATCACGGCATCACGGCACTCAGAAAAATTCGGAACGCAAGTCAAACACTCTAACTTTCGGTGCAGGACAGAGCAACAACAAACACGTCCTCACAGCTCCGTACCCTCCCCTTGTAAGATATTATAATTTTTTTTTTTATTGTTCTCGGGTGAACCCGGTTTTTTATCATAAGCTACGGACTAATTCAAGTGTCTGATGAGATGTGGATGTTATAAATTGATTTAGTACGATGCTTGAAATCTTTTGCGACGATGTTGTATTAGGTACAAAATTATAAGCACGGTGTAGTTTGGAGTTCATCTTTTACCGCTTTTATCCTTATACAGCGGCCGCGAGCGTTGAAGGTGACAATAGTCGCCTCTAGATGCTTTCTTAGAGCTACCAACAGCCACTCCATAGGTTGTTAGTCTCTTGCTTCTTGATGGTCTAGAAACCCTGTAACAAGGAGTTGACTGGAACGCATTGAAACGTTTCAATTCGTTTTAATTGCATTTTTGTCGGAATGGTTAGTAATGCGTAGAAGCGCAATGTAAGGCATTGAAATGATTCTAGGTCGCTAATTGGTTGAAAGTGACGACACCGGCCAATCATCATTCACCTCCCTAGCCTCTACACTTATCCCCCAATCCTCTCCTATTGTAATTATTTACTTAATTTAGGCATGTGATTTTTTTTAAGGGTGCTTTTTATGTATTGAAGAAGTCATTCTACTTAAAAGTGCTTACTGAGATTGATCTTTATCGTACTCAGAATTCATGTTGTTGTGATGTAAGATTCACGGAAGGCAATCAAACACTTGGCATTAAGTAGTTTTTTCTGCTGCCCGTACTCTACTGACTCCTGAATATTCAAGGTGTGTAGTGCATCTTGCGTGCACATTGCCTGTAGCCAAATTCGCAGTAGGGTGAATGCCGTACCTCGATAATTCGAACATCGATAATTCGAATTCCTCGATAATTCGAACTTTTGCCTCGGTCCCTTGGCATTCCTATACAAACGCATGTTAAGAACCCTCGATAATTCAAATTTTTAAAGTTCGGATTATCGAAAAAAATTCGAATTTTTGGCCTTTAACCCGCCAGTTCCCGGAGGCACCTACAGGTGCCATCTGTTATGATGCGTCTGTTTAGCTTTTGATAGAACCTCATTGGCTCAATTATTGGCTTTTCCGACCACCTGAGAATCATTAATTTCATTTTAGAAGTGACAAAAATAGAAAACAGAATTTTTTTTAAATCTTTGGAACTGAAGGGTTAAGTTATCGAAAAATTCGATCTAGGTGAAAAAGAAGTTAGGTGGTGAGAAGATAGTCACCCCACCACTGATAGCCACCACCTTCTTCTTTAAAAGCAAATTGAAAACTTACGGAGCCTACATTCTCAGTCGGTTTTCCATTGAGTGCTTTTCGTTGCCTTTTCGTAGCAGTTTTGTTTCGTAGCTGCCATTTACAGTTAAAGATGAGTGCAACTTATAAAACTCTGAGTTTAGCTGAAAAAGTCGCTAAGTTAGGTGGTGAGAAGAGAGTCACCTCACCACTGATAGCCACCACCTCCATCTTTAAAAGCAAATTGAAAACGTCAGCATGAAACAATCCAGCATAGCTGATTTGTTCAAAAAAATATAAATAAATTTGTTTATTTATTTTTTGATGTGTGATAAACATTCGGTCCTTTTCAAGACCACCAATTATTCAAACGTAGAACAAATTTTTGTTTGAAACATGATTAATTTATGAATATAGGTATGTATATGTACATATGCACAACCTCGATAAGTCGAACGACTCGATAATTCGATCTTTTGACATGGTCCCTTGCTGTTCGAATTATCGAGGTTTGACTGTAGTTGCAAGTTTCATATTCCTCCATATTGTCTTTACTTCATGTCTTAGCTCACTATACTTGTGGATCTTGGTTGTATACGTTGCCTGCAAATTCCGCTTAAGTGGAAAAGCAATGTCGATAATGTAGACTCTTGCACCTTTTTTCTCACGCATCACGATGTCAAGTCGATTGACTAGGTTATAATGATCCGTCTGGCTAGTAACATCTCAATATAAGATGTCATCTTCGTTTTCTAAAACGGGCACTGGGATGTATCTATAGAAAGGCATCCATCCGGTTAGGAGTCCTAGGTTATCTGTGCGTATATTCTCTGTGAGCCATTACGGGACAACCATCAATAATGTGCTCGATGGACTCGTTGTCATGTGCACATAATCGGCACCGGTCAACGACGTTTTGATGTAACACGTGCTTGCGATCATTTCTGGTGCTGACAACCCTAGTCATGTTGATCTAGCGTTTTGGAGTGCTCTTTGTTGATGGCCTTTTGTCTGCAGTGCGTTTCTAATTCCTCTGTGGTATCTGCCCTGATATTGAAGGCCTCCTCTGAGGAAAAATCCAAGGGAAACTGTACAACATGTTACTCCCACAGTTTCTTGACTTCTTCAACGCCTCTACCCCCTCTATATCGTGGTAGAACTATCATTTCAATCGTTGAATCACTCTGGCGCATTCGGTGCTTCGTTATTTGATTTTTCTCAACCTTAAAAGGTCGGTGTTCGAACATTTGATGAGCCCAAAAGAGTACGTGAGGACAGGGATGGCATAGGTGTTGATTACCCTGATATTGTTTGCCGAGTAAAGAGAACACTTCCGAATCAATCTGAGTCTCTACTGAAGGCAGTCGTTAGGCTTTTCTTAACTATCGTATGCTGAATACCCTCAGATTCGAGAATACCCAGGTATTTATATCACTCGCCCTCAGCCATTGCCTCGATGTCATACTCGAAATCGTTCTCTAGTTCCGCGATTTCTAATTCTCCTCTGGTTAAATGCACTTATCTAGACCGAACTCCATGTGGATATTATTTGAAAAATGCTGTGTGACATCGATCACTTGCCGCAGTTTCCGGTCAAAACTAGCGTATAGCTTTAGGTCATCCATTCATATAAGATGGGTCACTGGATGACCATCCTCATTATCATGTATTCGGAACCCATGAGACATGCTATTTAGTGTTTTGCTCAATGGGCTCAACGCTAAACAGGACTACAATGCACTAAAGGAGTTTTCCTGAAAGATACTATGGCCAACGGCCATACCACGCTGAAAAAACCAGTTCTCGTCCGATGACTGAAGTTAAGCAGTGTTGGGCGCGGTTAGTACTTGAATGGGTGACCATTCGAGAATACTGCGCGCTGTTGGCCAGTCGTGGGTGAGGTGATCCCACACTTGTAGTTATTTACTACAAGAAACTATCCACCTAGAATCACTACCCGAATCGGGTAGTGTCACGCCTACCCTGAAAGGGAAATGGCTTAATGGTTTAATACTACTACTACCCGTCGCAATGCGTATTAATCTAGTTATCCTTGGTTGTCCTGATCGAAATACTTGATTCTTGTACCCCAAAGCATCATCGCACGAGTTAAAAAGTCGATGATGCGTGGGCAGATTTTGTATATTTTTAAGACTAAGCAATAAGTCATGTGGTACGGAAGGAAACGCTTGCTTGTAGTCAATGTATGCCATGCGCAAGTTTCTTTGATGTTTACGAGATTGCGTCATGGCAACGGCGCCTATGGTGACTAGGTCTTTACTGCCTTGCGAGTTTTCACAACATCCTTTTTGTTCTTCTGTTAGGATGTCATTCTCGTCGCAGTGAGAATATACATTATCTGCAATGATGGCTGTAAGGCATTTATAAATTGTTGGGAGATAGGCTATTGGTCTAAATTCAGGTGGATTTTGAGCGTCTGGTTTTTAGGCAACATATGCGTAGTACCCTTGAGCATAAAGCCTGGCATAAGATCTGGGTGTTCGATGATCTTCTGAAAACACCTTGCCAACGCAGGATGCACACTCGTCAGGTACTTGTACCAGAAATTGTGCACCATGCTTGGACCTGGAGCTTTCCAGTTACTTGCCCTTTTCAAAACCGCTGAAACATCTCAATTTGTGATGTTAGTCAGCTCCATTTCATGGTTATTACTTGGTCCTGCCACGCAGCATCTAAATTGCTTCTAGTCGTTTTTCCCCAATCATTTGACCAGTACTTAGTCATGTCTTCCAGTTGAGGGACTTCGGTGTCTTGCTGATTATTTTGCTTTACACTCAGTTCACGGTAGAACAACCTTCTTTCATCTGCCTCAAAGTTTGGATGTTGCTGCCTTCGTTCACTACTTTTCTTGTACCAACGCAGTCTAGCAGTAAGAATATCAAGTATCATTCGTTGGGAGCCTACAATAGCATCCAATAATGCTGCTGTCAATGTCTCGACGTAACGAGGGTTGATATTTTTATTAGCATGGGGTATCAGCTTTCTGGTTCTATTACCTTTCTTGTATTGAGTCAATTGACCCAATGTGCACTTTACTTTGCTAACATTCATATCCAATCTGATTTTTCATGGTGGATCTCGATCCCTTTCTGGTGCCAAGGCTGCATCTGTAGGCCTAGTTCTGCGGCAAAAACGTTCTAACGACTGCAGCAGCTGCACAATACGCAAGTTTTTGCACCTTTAAGGCAGTTTGTGTTGCATTCAAATGCATAGGTACAACCGTCGTGTTCAAGAGTTCATTTTTCCCTCAGGCTTAAGATGTTTACAAACCAGTATGCAAATAGAATTTTCGCTAGAGATGGATTTTAGAATAGTCTGTACGGGGCTGTCCCGGTATATATCATCAGTCCCGGATGCATTTTTCAACCATGTGATCTGATAAGAGCAGTATGCCTAATTTGACATATTGGACAAAGCCTTGTTTTTACCCCATCATCTACGGATTGGGTTGCAGCCTCGGGCATGATGGGGGTTATTATTTTTTTAAATTATTTTTACAAAGTGGGCAGGCGCATCTAAGTCCCAGCCATAAAGCCCCAGTGGAACAGAGGCCTATTCTCGGTACCTGTAGCATTATTTATGGGACTAATTAAATTCCCATTTCCAGCCGTACTACTCGAAGTGCTAGGAATCCACTTCACCGGGTAATCATGTGAAAATTTTCCTTTTATAAGGTAGGTTTATCGCCGAATAAATATTATTGACACCAGGGATGACGCGCGACTGCATCTGACTTTATTAGAAGCACTCAAATTTTCCTGGAGGTTTAGCCAGGGGAGAGAAAAACTGCAGAAAACAACCTCTCGAGTTATTTTGGTTTTTCAACAGTCGAGTTTGAAGGTAGATATTCGACCTAGGCCATTGAATACACCCAATCATTCTCGGCGTCAAACCTCCTGCTCGACATTAGTTAAAACGCAGTGAATACACAACCAGTTCGTACGTCGTATATGGTCACCCATCCGAGTGCTATCTGCGCTCGAAATGGCTTGACATCTTGACTCTTTGCGAATTGAGATTCACAGCGTAGCTAATGCCGTTGGGTCCCTTGTAAGTTACTAGGGAATTAATTTCGTTTGCCCAGTTCCATAAAGGCAGTTCAAGTTTAATTATTTTTGTTTTGTAGCAATATACTTAGTGTTGAAAGGAAAATAACTGGAAATTTCACTTCAATTTATGGTAAGTTACTTGAGTATGCTTGTTATTTAAAAACTTAAATTGATGCTAAAATAAAATGAGTGCTGAAGTATAATTCTAAATTATAAAATTTCAACTTATAAAGTGAAGATCGGTTATGGTAAGAATGGATTGTAGTATTAATGTATGGGAATATGTTAAAGTTGAAAAAGGAGACAAAGGTCACAACAATTTGCAGACTAAAGAGTTCTATCACTCAAGGGAATATCAAAGACATTTTTTTCAAAAAATTGCATGACTTGCATGCAATTTTTCGAAACACGTACATGTTTCTTTATCAGACTAATTGTAAACCAAAAAATATTACCTTATTATTTTTAATATAAGTAAATCCAAAAATAATAACAAAAAATTAGTTAAATGCTCACCATTATCAGAATTACAACGTAGGTTCAAAATAAACGTAGTGGCTAGCCTGCCGACGCGGCGCCGGCAAGGAAGTTCGTTGCTGGTTGTTTTTTTCCTCGTAGGTGTGAAGTTCAGAAAAGCGTGCAGCGATGTATTTTCACGTACTGATTACGACTATGTCCATAAAAATTGCCAAAAAAAAAAGCAATTTTCAAGGTCAAAACTTAAAAAACGACATTTAAAAAAAAATATTACGTTTACAAATTTTCCTAAAACTCGTATATTGATGTATTTCGATGCGCTGATTACAAGCATGTTAATAAAATTACCTGTAAGTATAATTTTTAATGTTAAAACTTGAAAAAAATACGTTTTTTTACGAAGTGTATACACTATCCCTAGCGGTAAAAAAGCATATTTCAAGCATACGGAAGGGACTGACATGCATTTTAGAGTAAGCCCATGTAATTGAAGAGTTATTTTGTTAGTTTTTGGCTTTTGACACTTTGGATGGAACGTTCTATGTATATGTATATCAAACTTTATCATCGATTTGAGGACAGATTTTCCTACACCTCGTAAATTGATGTATTTCGATGCACTGATTACGAACATGTTAATAAAATTACCTGTAAGTATAATTTTTAATGTTAAAACTTGAAAAAATTATTTTTTTTACGAAGTGTATACACTATCCCTAGCGGTAAAAAAACATATTTCAAGCATACGGAAGGGACTGACATGCATTTTAGAGGAAGCCCGTGTAATTTAAGAGTTATTTTGTTAGTTTTTGGCTTTTGACACTTTGGATGGAACGTTCTATGTATATGTATATCAAACTTTATCATCGATTTGAGGCTGAAGAATTACGACTAACGACCCGTGGGTATTTTTCTGCTAGTCTGATATTATCTTTGTGTTGCTTTACTCTTATTCTAAGTGGATGACTAGTTTCATCGACATAATTCGTACTACAAGAACCGGTAATTCTATGAATGGAAGTACAATGTTCCTATATGACAAGCTTATTCTTGCGTAATTTAATGTATTTATCACATTTATAATCAGTTTTAACCATTGTTTTAATGTCATAAGTTCTAAGAAGTCTATTTATGTATATTATTCGACAGTGTGCGTAAAGATGGGATAGACATGATTCCTTTTTTAATACTCATGACAACCTCGCCATTCATCTCTGTCTCTACATGGACACTGAGTCCAACCGCTGGCAGGCATCCAATAGAGGAAGAGCACTATCAATTGTGGTGTGTATAATGCAGCGAGAGCTTTGGCAGATGCAAACCGTCAAACAAAACCAGCGACTGATCATAAGACCAAAAGACGAATGCATCAACTCACCACAAAGATAGCCTGGGCAAGACAGTAGGCGTCCCGCATTCAGTGTGTGATCGACTACATAACATCTGGCAGGAATTTCACCGCCAAGGTTCGACAGTTCGCGCGCGAAGTGCGGATCCGTCAACACACTTAGCAAGTCAAAGCAGCTGAGCATCAGACAGCATATTGTTGACAGAATATGGGTACTATCTGACGCTAGGAAAAGTCTAGAGCGGAGGAAGACGTGGGTTAGAGAAAATCAACATTTTTTCCCTGACCCATCTCGACGCTTCCAAGATCCTCCAGTTATTGTCGACCATCCGCCCAAACCAGAGGAGGTCGAATCATTTTGTAGAGAAGTCTACGAAGTCCAGCATCCGCTTAAAAAAGGCTCAAAGAACATTAATAGCTTTAAGCAGCTGTGCAATGCCGTCATAACACCTCAGGCAGAATGCCCACCAGCCATCTGGCCCGCATTTTCACCTCATATCTGAACACACTGTATAAGATCTTCACAGCTATCCTAAATGATAGGATTCTTCAGACTATCAGACCTGTGTGGCGAGAGATATACAAACAACACGGCTCAAAGAAAGACTTAGCAGGATGTCGGGAGAACCTGCTCATCGATAGATGTGTCTGTAAAGACGCAGCATGCTATCAGCGTTACCTATCGATGGCCTGGATTGATTACCGGAAAGCTTTCGATTCAACCTTCCATAGACTTATCGTCTGTCTGTTGGAAACATTAAAGGTTCATCCGCAAATCGTGAGGTGCATAGAGAGATTGATGCCGCTTTGGAAAACCAGATTTACTATCTCATCTGGAAAACATCGTGTAACAACTAACATGCCCACTCCTCTTTTGCCTCACATTATTGCCACTATCTCTCGCACTGGGATGGACTTTGGATTGGACAAGTGGGCCAAAATTAATCTAAAGAAAGGAAAGATTACTGGCGTTCCCAAAGACCCTGAGCTTGTGGATATAAGTGTTATTAGACATCTTAATACTGGAGAGACCTATACATACCTGGGCGTGCCTCAAAGCCGCATTCAGTCCCGGTTCTACTCTACTCGTTTGGGGTGGTTCAATTGACGGAGAACGAGCTTACGGCCCTTGATATCACCACACTTAAGATCATATATATGCATAAAAGCTTGCATATCAATTCGTCTGTTCCGCGATTATACATTTCAGGCCAGCAAGGCGGACGCAGACTTCTGAATCTCCAGAGTCTTCATAACCGAATTGTTCTAAGTACAGATTACGTCGTTGCGAATGGCAGGGATCCTCTCCTAAAAATGGTCAGGAACCACGAGATAATTGGCGAAGAAGCGTTCCTTTACAAAGCCGCGGAGAAAGTGGCCGAGACCCTTTGCCTGAATTTTAACATCAGAAGTGAGGAAAGTGCATTACTTCATCTAGATGCTTCACTTCTAAAAGCCGAAGTGAAGAAAGCAGAGGTTGAAAATTGTCACCAACAGCTACTCGACAAGAAAATGCACGGAAACTTTCACAGAAATGTAGAAAAACAGTCCTTGTCGTAGGAGCAAACTTTTGCTTTCCTCAGATAATCAGGGCTTAATTCAGGTACAGAGAGTTTCATTTTCGCATGTCAGGACGGTGTCATTTCCACCTTAGCATACCGGGACCGCATTTTATGTCAAAAATTTCCCAGCGATAGGTGCAGAGCGTGTAATGCACACGTTGAGTACCTAGAACACATACTATCGGGGTGTCCCACCCACGCAGGAACAACGTGTATCTACAGACATAATGCGCCCCTAAGAGTGCTTTATTACCATCTTTGTTGCTCTTACGGTGTCGGCCGAGACCCTGCCCTGCTGAACGCTCCAAGGCAGATAGAGTCAATTGTCCAAACGAGAAGTGCCAAATTTTATGGAACTACGATTTTCGGACACCAGTCTCCGTTGTACACTCGAAGCCTGGCATCGTTCTCCAAGACTTCGAGAAACGAACTATATTTGCGATCGAATTCTCGGCTCCGTCCGAATACAACATCACTGTCAAGGAGAAAGAAAAGGAGGAGAGGTATCAATACCTTAAAATGGAGCTGTAATGATTGTACCCACATTATTTGGTTAGAGTATGTGTCCTTGTGATCGGTGCTCTCGGAGGTGCGAAACTATCGCTGGTTTGTAGTCTTAAAGCCATATTCGCCTGCCAAAAAAATGCCAAGGCACTTGCGAGATGGATGCAGAAAGCTGGCATCCTTGGGTCGCTTCGTGTCCTTAACACATACGAGGGTTTCACCGGCCTCTCGTCGAAATTTCATCGTGTCACCCATCTTACGGTTGTGAGACGTGGCCATAAATGTGATTTACCGCGGTTGTACTAGGAGCCGGTGTCATTTTTAGATGGCAGTTGCACCCAATTGGACCTTGCGGTGGTTGTTTAACCCTTTTTTCAATTATACATATATATATATATATATATATATATATATATTAGTATAATCAAATAAAAGGGGCTCTATGGACAAAGCATAAGATTCTATTTTCTCAGTAAAAAGAGATTTATTCAAAAAACCCTACTCTATTCTAAAGTTTTACAATGATTTTTCCTGCCATCTAGCTATCCTAACTTTTATTTCTCAATTATCACACATTTTTCAATTAATTCACTCGTAAATTTATTTAGGTAATAAGAACATATTTCATAAATTTGTACGGGTCGATTTGTAGTAATTTTACGCTCCAAAAAATAAAATTTCAATCCTTTCAATACAATATAATCCTTAATTTTCAATATAATTCCTTTTTCATTTATTTAATTTACTGTGTAACGAGATTTCGATCTTAGATTACTAAATTCATTTCTTCCTATTCTTATTACCAGAACTTAATTTTTTATCATGATTATATGGAGCTGATAATTAAACCAATAATCTCTAAAATAGCGCATACATAATTCTTATAAAAATTTGTAGATTTATTTCCTCTGCAAATATGCCAGTAGGATTTCAAGGTTCTTTGGTAACCGAGATTTAAATATCGAGTATTTTCCCAGCAGGGCCCTTCACAGAACAAAAATGAACTACGCATAAAGACGTTTATTATATAAGACACACCTGTGCTAGTAACTACCAATTTAATCTTTATTTCTACCTCATCATGCCAAGTAATTATCATTTTATTATTCTATTGTTATAGGCAAAATAGTATTCAGAAAAGCTTAACCCTAAACAGGTAGACGGTAAAATCCCGTGGATGCAATTCTATTTACTTTTCGAGCAACCTGAGTGGTGACGCCCTCAGACTACAGGTGCTAGCTACCTCTAAAGATAGAGAGAGATGCCTCTCTAAGGAGAGAGCGAGAACTTCTCAAGGTTCGTGTCAAATACTGAATTTTGAAACGGGACATTTTCTCAGGACTAAACTTCTAGATTTGTCAGAATATTTCGTCTCTCTAAGATTACGGTTTTAGCCGCTTTCTTGACAGGGTAAGGGAGTATAACTCCCATCCTCTCATAAGAAGCTAAACCTTAATAAAAGATTGCAAATTGAATTGCTCAACTTCTTGGACCCGGGCACAAGATATAATCTAGCCCAGCTCGTCAGGAGTAGCAATTTAGTTTCTTTTCGGTAAATATTCCGTATCCAAATATTCAGGCTAAAGCCACTCTTTTTAATTATCAAATCAATATAAAATTTTAAACTCAGATTTTATGATCCAATTTCATTCTCAAAAAATATTCGCCTTGAGAATCCCAGAAGAAAGTTAAAATCTCAAAGAGAAATAACGCTCAGTCTCTAAGAAGAATGATCCTTTTGTAAACTTTTTCCCACTACCCCTAAGGTACTTTCCAAGAGACTTGCGAGTTTCTCCGCAAGACCCCAACTGTCCGTTTTAGGCCGCATAACTCTTTTTATGGGCCGCGCCCTTCACTTTGAATATAGTTAAGCTTCAAATGTGAATTTTAATCTTGGATGATAGGAGTTGAAGACAGAAAGTATAAAATCAAGTTTATCAATTGGAACAATCAAAAAGTTATCATCAACATAATAGTTGGGAATACGAACCCAAAAAAGACGTCTAGAAACTAAGATAGTGGAAGACGAAGGGACCACAGGCCAATTTTTTGTTTTGAAAGTATAAGTTCCAAAAAGACTCCCCATATGGGGTTTTCCAAAAGAAAGTGATGGGAACCTTTCAAAATGGCGTCATCAACATGGCGGCTGCAGTAACACTGCTTTCTAATCCACAATCAAATGTAACTTGTGTAGTCTTGAAGCGATTTTGACTTAATTAGTTTCAAATTGTTCGTCAAACTTGCACCCAACTTTAAAAAGTGGACAAACTGTGTATATCTTATTTAGTTCGACGTGGAAGAAAGAAAAATGAAAAAAAAATTTGAAATTCTTAATCAGCCTCTATTTTGTTAAGAAAATGTTTTTCTGTAGCAAATATGAAGAAAACTTCTAATTAAGGTTTAAGATGATCAAATTTCCAACAAAATGAGCCCTTTTTGACACTGCACCATAGCTGAAACATAAAAATTTTCGGACCAATCTTTTTTTAGTCTTGTCCTGTTTTCTTGTGGATAATTATATTCATATTTAATACATTTGATGCATTAAAATGTTGAAAAAAGAAAGGTTTTATTAATTTTGTTATATTTTCAAAACTTTTGTTCATTTATTCTTCATTTTTTTATAAAGTTCTTCAAATTGCCAATTGTCGACATTCTTTTTTTTTGAGTTAAATTCTTTTGACAGCAAAATAGAAGATTAGTTTAAAAATCATTAGTTTCTTCATCACTCTTTTCACTTAAGTTCTAACATGAATTTGAGCAATGGCAAGAATCAGTTGGGCTTTTATAACATTCGTAATGAAGACCTAAAGTGTCAAAGGTCCAGCCGTATTCTGCTGGCCGTTGGTATACTGATGACTTTGTCATGATGTGTGAAGTACATGTTAAATTTTCCTTTTGTATTGTACAAGGGAGCAATGAACTTAGCGGCCAAACTTAGGTTGATAGGTTCCAACGATTTTGCATGCTTATACGCCAATCTTTATACTATACAAAGAGTCAGCATGCTTACACGCTTTTACCCTTCCAACGCAACATATGTGACGTGCGCCGAAGAAAGGGGGCTTACTCTGAAAAGTGAGATTTTTCAGGGCGACCGATCGAAGTCGACCCGATAGAAGCGACTTTTACGAGAGAGGGAAGACTCACGAAATCTTCCCTCTCTACTTACCACTCCATTCTCCGCATCTAGCGGCGCCGCTCACGGACGGGGTATAGATGAGACGCGGAGGTGTAGTGGTGAGTGGTGGGAGGTGTTTCACGGGTTTTCGAGCTCTCGAGCGAAAGCCCGATTTCTCGGGTACCTATCAACTCAATTCTTAGCAATAATAACGCTGTAAAAACCTCGATTTCGATTTTTTTAGAGTAAGCCCCCTTTCTTCGGCGCACGTCACATATACATGAAATCATATCGCAACCCGTTAGTGCATGTACAACTGGCATTCTTGACATCAAGATTCACATAAATTAAAGAAGTAATTTGTTTCGCCTTACGGTTATATAAAAATAAAACCAAATAGAGCCTTACATCGTATCTTATCTTACATCTGTGAGAGGTATGAAGCTGTCACAAGACAACAAATTGGAAATTGGATACACACCAATAGAAGATTGGTTACTCTTAAAGAACAACGTACATTTCCAATTCGATGTGGAAATTATGCCTTAATACCAGTACATATTCAACAACATTGAAATCAATATAATGAACGCAGTTTAAATTATAATTTAATTTCTGAATGTCAAAAAACTGAATTTAACTTTCAAACAAAATGTCTTCGATTAGATATTAAAAACTTACTCAAAAACTTTCAAATATTAAGTCAACATTCAAATTACTCAAAATATCGTTTATTAAGAGTTATATCTAATGGCTTCATTAATCAGTTTTTTGACTCACAAGAGTTAAGTCTCCGAGCTTCAAAATATACAAAACGAGAAGATTGTATCAAAAAGATTGATTTACCCTTCTATAAATAATCGATTGGACACGATTCACAACGATTAAGATTGATCAAAAGTTGAATCGTTTTAAATTGTTGCTAATTGTGTCAATTGTTTCCAATCGGGTTGAATTGAGTAAATGCACTTGCCTGCAGTGCGCCCTCTGTAGTTTTCGTTTATAACACACATGACGCGCACGCGTTTATAGTTTGGAAATTAAATTTGTAACAATTCAACACAAATTTCAAGTACAAAAAATAGAATGTTTGTTCAGACGGTATACCGACTGAAGAGTCGAAATTATGTGGGTTAACGGTGCGTAAAAATCATGCCATATATAACGATGTGACAGTGATATATATTGTCTTTATCAAGTAGGCAGTAGTAGTTTGATTTAGCGAGTATATTATTGTAAAACGTTTATTTACTTCTTTTTAAATTCATATTGTTGACATTTTTTTGTTTGAAAGCGTAAAAAACCGCTTGTAAATAATTTTCGCAATATCAACATTCTGTAGTGACAACTTAACCTCTGATTCAGAATAATCGATACCCAATTGAAAACGATTGGAATCATTAGAACGTAGGATGGGGCCAATATTTTGAAACTCGGACTAAATAAAGTGTAGGTAACTCATTAAATTCTTTTAGTTTCCAGTAATAAAAACTTATCCAATCTTTTTAAATGCCTTGCAGCATAACAATTTTGAATTTATAAATAAGTTTGATTTGAAATTCTCGAAAATTTCTAGTTTTAAATATTTAAAATACTCAATTTTGAATATTTAAAGATTATAATCATTAAATTTTAAAGGTTTTACATTTTTTATTTTATAGTATTAGGTTGTTCAGAACGCTTTATGTAATTAAAAATTTAAATAAATTAACAATAATTGACAGAAATGGACTTGGAGATTTAACTATTTAAAAACTGTTACAGATTAAACTATTTTAAAATTTAAACATTGAAAATTGTAGTATTTACAGGTGAAATAGTTCAAAATTGTATTAAATACATGCAGGAATCATCGCAACAACTGGTTTTCCTTTCGCAAGCACAGACGTTCTCATGGGTGGCGATTTGGCGGACGATTTCAAATCCCCGGTCAAGATTTTCAATTTTCCCAGTCAACTAAAAGTAACATATTCATATTTTCCGCAAAAACGCAAACATTTATTTTAATTCATGACGTTCATTCTGAACATCCTTTAACACAACAAGCAGAACATTGCAAAATAAATGAATTTTTAAAAAATACTTAAATTTTCCACTAAAAATATCAATTTTTTACACACAAAAAATGAAATAGTTAAACTTTTAGTTGAAAAAATTAATTTTCAACAAAAAAAAAAACGGATTTTCAACAAAAAAGTTGAATTTTCAACGAAAGTGATGAATTTTCAAATAAAATTATGAATCTTCAACTAAATGGTTAAATTAAAAAAAAAGTTTCAACTAAAATTATGAATATTTTACTAGAACACTTGAATTTTCAACCAAAAAGATGAATTTTTAAACCAGAAGATTAATTTTCAAATAAGAAGAATTATTTTGTACAAAAAATACAATTTTTCAACAAAATACATGAATTTTTTACAAAATAATAGAATTGTTGATTGAAGAAGACAAATTTTCAACCAAATAGTTGAAGTTTGAACCAAAAAAATAATAATTTTTAACCAAAAAACATTCAAAGAAAAAGAATAGTTGAATTTTATGCCAAAAAGATGAATTTTCAGTTATAAAGATTATTTTTTTACAAAAAAAGTCAAATTTTCCACAAAGTACATAAATTTACAAACAGTTTCATTTTTAAATGCAAAATATCGATTTTCAACGAAATAGTTGAAGTTTCACCAAAAAAAGATGAATTTTAAATTAAAATGATGAATTTTCTTCTTATTCTGAATAACTTTACTCTCAGTTAATTTTAATTGTTCTGTACCTAAATTACTTTAAGTAATTTATTTAATAAATTACACGTTTCTTATACAAAATTATAGACAATGAAATGAATAATTTGATGAAAAAACTTCACCACATTGGCAAATTTGTTGATAACAGCACTCTCAGCTAGCGGAAATTATTACAAAACATTTATTTTTTTTTTCATGAAAATATTGCTTAAAATGTGTTATCTCGAAAAAAAGTAAATAAACGTTTTCAAATAATTCCCGCGAGACGAAAGTGCTGCCATTAAATTGCCACTTCATAACCTCGAAATCCTACTACCGATTGGCCCGATGCCCGATTGGGAACGATTGGGAACGATTGAAACTTTGCAACACTCAATCGTTCCCAATCGTGCACACACGATTAAAAAACACGATTAGAAACAATTCAAATTTCGTTCTATCGTTCTGAATTGTTTTCAATTAATTATTTCTAGAAGGGTATTGAAAAGCAGTCTTTAATTTTCAATACAGAAATTAAAGTTCTTAGATTGGAAAGATGTTTCAGAAATTTATCAAATATTACAATCCCTGATGAGTTCGCTGAAACTTGAGCTTTGGATAACAAATTCAGTGTTCCTTCAAATGTGACTCAAATTTCTATTAACAGTTCAGTTGCAAATATTGAGAATTTTATAAAAAATATCAAAGGAGAAGATTTGAAATTTAACATCCGAAAAACTGTTACTCAAGTAGTTTCAAATCACAGTAATATAAATAAGTTAAAAAATTTAGAAAAATCTGTGAAGTTAGTTGAAAATTTGCAAAAGGAACATAAAGATTTAATCTTTGTAAAAGCCGATAAGGGCAATTTAACTGTTGCAACTAATGGAGGAGACTATTACAAAACAGTTGAAAACATTCTTAAGAATGATATTCTGTATAAAAACATAACAACTAGTATGGTTCCAACAATTGAAAAGAAATGTAATGGTACTAACTTTAGATGCGAAAAACAAAAGTTTAATTAATGTTCAATGTGCATACCGTTTAAAAACTAATAATAGTGTTATAGTAAAAGCATATGCTCTCCCAAAGGTTCACAAACAAAATTTAACTTGGAGTCTGATTCTTTTCACAGTTGGTTCTCCTATTCAAAATCGATCTAAATATATTTCAAATATTTTGAAATATGTATTGTAACATTTTTAATTTTTCGACGTTATATCTATTTCTTTAGTATAGACTTTTGAGGACATTTTTCAACTTTTAATTCAAATTTCAATCATTTACTCGTTAATTTAGCTGTATCGATAAAAGTCTTTTTCGACTCTTCGACAGATGTAATTTTCTCTGGTCAGGAAATTGACACCGATTAAGTACATCGGCACCAATCCTGGTAGAATATTAAATCTAAAATAAAAAATTGTATCAACGAAAAACACTACGATTCAAACACTATATCTAAATTTCGCGTTCTTCATTTTCCACTAGTTAATAGTCATAATTTCAATTGATTTCTTTAACAATTTTCGAAATTATCTCCGAAAAATCCTTTTAAAGCCTTCAATATTCCGAATGTTTAGACGTTATTGTAAACTAATTCGAAACACATGGTCATCTATTGTCCTAAGAAAAAAATCAGTCCTTCTCGAGTGTCTCAAGAAGTCAGTCGTCTTTTCGAGGATAGAAAGGAAACCAAATATAAAATTTTTTGTGTTTGATTTTTTTTTCTCTTTAACTAAAGTATAACCTTGGAAATTGGACATAGAATAGAAGATCCTGCCTGCAGCCTATTTTAAAAGATGAGTTTTTCTTTCATACCAATTAATAATAATATTGCCGAAATAAAATTTTTAAAGATGAAAAACTTCAAATAATGCTGAAATTTCTTGATAAAAATTTAGACTCATGTTATGATAAGGGGGGGGGGGGGGTAATCTTTAAAGATACTAAAGTGGTTGAAAACTCGAAAATTGAACTGATGACTTCTAATATTCCTGTTCAATTATTAACATTATTTTAATATTTCAAGCAGAAAAAAAAATTAATATATCTATATTTATATATAACTCTTTATCGAATTTTAAAGAATATATTTGGGAAATTAGAGTTGCCTCATGAAACCTCAAAAATTCTGAAATATTTCAAGGTTTTCCCTCTCCCAATTGAGGTATTCGAAGAAGTTTCCAATTGATTTCAAAGGTCTGAAAGAAATTTCAAATCTTTCTATTTTTTTTCTAAAAAAATGCTCACTTGTGAGGTCTTTTTTGACAGATTCTAGGGTTCAATTTGATAGTTTTTTTACTGTATTTCATAATAATATTTTAATCCTTTTTTTTCAAAAAATGTACTCACAATAAATCAAGGACGTCACAGTATTTCAGAGATTTCTTTAACAATTTTCGAAATTATCTCCGAAAAATCCTTTCAAAGCACTCAATATTCCGAACGTTCAGATGTTATTGTAAACTAACTCGAAACACGTGGTCATCTATTGTCATAAAAAAAATCAGTCTTTCTCGAGTGTCTCAAGAAGTTAGTCGTCTTTTCGAGGATAGAAAGTAAACCAAATGTAACATTTTTACTGTTTGATTATTTTTTCTCTTCAACCCAAGTATAACCTTAGATATTGGACATAGAATAGAAAAGCCTGCCTGCAGCCTATTTTAAAAGATGAGGTTTTCTTTCATACCAATTTATAATAATATTGCCGAAATAAAATCTTTAAAGCTAAAAAACTTCAAATAATGCTGAAATTCCTTGATAAAAATTTAGACTCATGTTTTGATAAGGGTGGGAGGGGTTGGGGGGGGGTAATCTTTAAAGATACTAAAGTGGTTGAAAACTCGAAAATTGAACTGATGACGTTTCCCTGCACGCGTTATTTACAAAGACTCCTAAATTCTTTTTAAAATCTTCCTAAAACATCTAATATTCCAGCTCAATTATTAAAACTATTTTAATATTTCAAGTAGGAAAAAATTTAATATATATTTAAAAAAAAAAGAAGTTTCTGGTTTCATGCCTAGAGGTGGGCCAGGAATCGGCAGATGGAAACATATGAACTCCTATCTAATACAACGCTGCTGAAGGCTGGTGACTTTCTCAGCATAAAACATCAACCAATTGCGACTCTCTCTCGGTTTCCATTCCTTGTCCTCCCCCCCCCCCCCCCCCTCCAGTTTGGTGGGACTAACGTTACGACTAGACTCTCCACCGTACGACGAATCACTACTTAACTTGGACATGATTTCGACTCGCAAAACAAATTTCGCGCATAAAGGTTGTAGTTGGGTGTACAATCTAAACCTAAATCATACAAACAATAAAGTAGCCTCGGAATGGACTGAAACTTTGATTGACGAAATGCATACACACGGCAAACGTAAAGGTCGAGTTTTAGGCGATGAATGGAGACTGGGTGTTTGGAATACTAGAGGAGTGAATGATCTTAAAGTAAGAGAACTGCGAGAAACCATGCACACAAGGAAACTAGATATTTCATGTGTACCTGAGACGAAGAAAAAGGGGTGCGAAAGTAGAAGCGTAGAAAATGGGGTGTTGAAAGCCGGTTTTGAAATATGGTCAGGAGTAAGTAGCGAATCACATGGTAGTCAGGGGATCGGTTTAATAATGAATGAAAAAGCAAGAAAGCATCTCAAAGATCATGATTTTGTATCACCCAGATTGCTGTGGGCTAGAATGAAGGTAGGAATCAGAAGATTATTTATTATAGCGCGCTATGCAACAGTTGATAGCAATCCGAAAGAAGTCAAAGACGCCTTCTGGGACACTAAATGATACAATGAGTACTTGCGATCAGGGTGAAAGAATCATTCTGCTAGGAGATGTGAACGGATGGGTCGGCGTCCAAAGTCAGGACACAGATACAGAAAGTGTGCTAGATAAGTTTGGGGATCCAAGAAAAAATATAACGGGGAAAAATTAGTTAGCTTATGCTTAGAAAAGGGCCTATTTATTACAAATGCTTGGTTTGGACAAAAAATGATCCACACGTACACGTGTTGTAAAGGAAAAAACCGCAGTATAATTGACTTCGTTATTGCGGATGAAAGACTAAGAGAACTAATTAAAGATACAAGAGTCATGAGAGGTTCCGAATGCAATACTAATCATTACCTTTTAGTCTCCAAAATAGACTTAGGGCGGGGTTGGAGAAGAAAGAAAACAAAAAAAAACGATACAAACGCGAATAAAGATTGAAAATTTACAAAAACCGGAAGTGCGAGTAGATTTTCAGAATAAGATAAACGAATGCATAGATGAGGCAACTTGGGAGGCGCTTAGAAGCAATAAAGATATAGAGGGCGCGTGGACTTTGTTACGGGATGTCATTGTTAAAACTGCGATTGAAGTATGTGGTACGGCAGTGGTAGGAAGAAAGTCTGGTGATGCGTGGTGGAATGATGAAATTCAGGTAGCTCAGCAAGAAAAGGAAAAAGTGCACGAGAGAACGTTGAACATCACAGGTCTTAGCGATGAGGAGAGAAATAGGCTCAAAAATGATTACAGACACAAAAATAGGAAAGTTAAACGACTAGTCAAGGAAAGTAAAGATAAAATCAGAACAGAAGAAAATACAAAACAGCTTTGAAGGAATTATAAAACTATTATTTAAACTGATAAAAGAAAGTAGAAGTACAGAGTTTGTCCGCATGAGAAACAGCAAAGGTGAAATGCTATATTATATAGACGGGATAGTAGACACTTAAAAAGACTCTTCTAAAGAATTATTAGGAGGTGAAGATATAGGACAACAGAACTGCGACATAGAACATAATGCATTAGAAAACCCAATTGAAAAAGTCTGTGTCACTGAGGTTAGAGATATAATTAAGAAGTTAAAAAACAGTAAGGCTGCTGGCGTAGACAGTATTAGCGCTGAAATGCTGAAATACGGTGTCGAATACATACTTCACAGGTTATGCCAATTGATAAATTTATGTATCGAGATGGGGGAAGTCCCAGACGAGTGGAGAAAAGCGATTATCGTACCAATATACAAAAGAAAGGGAGATAAAAACAACTGCAGTAATTACAGAGGTATCAGCTTACTAAGTACCGTAAGTATAAAAATAGTACCGTAGGTTAATGAAAATAACAGAAGGAGATATATGGGAAGTCCAAAGTCCAAGTACAGATCAGATATTTAGCTTAAGACAGATCACAGAAAAAAGCTTGAGAGTAGGAAAGAAAGTTTTCTGTGCATTTTTTGACCTAGAAAAAGCATTTGACAAGGTAAATAGAAGTAAACTTTGGGAAGTCCTGAAAGAGTACGGAGTCAATGGATGGCTCCTACAAGCAATAAAAACAATATATACAGGTAGTAAAGCGAGTGTAAGGGTAAATGGGAAACTGCGTGACTGGTTTGATATTATGCAAGGCGTGAAACAAGGACGCGTTATGTCCTCTTGGCTATTTATTATATATTAATGGATAAATGTCTAAGAATGGCTCTCTTCGACGAAGAAGGTGTGAATCTCGAAACAGTGAAGGTACGTGGGTTAGCTTTCGCAGATGACAAGATTGTTATGGCAGAATCAATCGAGGACTTGCAAAGAATGTTGAATAAACTTGATACAAGCATGAAGAACATGGGACTCAAAATTAACGAAATAAAACAAAAATCATGGTGTTTGAGGGAAAAATTGAGAAAACAATGTGCAACATTGTCCTAAATGATGACAGAGTGGAACAAGTTGACAAGTTCGTATATCTGGGTAGCATATTCACTAGCGACGGAAGAATAGATGGACAGTAAGATGAGCGCATAAATAAGGGTAAGCAGGTTATCGGTAGAGCAGGGTCCATTCTCAGAAATAAAAACATATCAAAAAAAGCTAAAATGGCCATACATAATTCCATATTCGTACCGACTGCACTATACGTTAGCGAGACATGGACCTATCAAGGAAAGGACAGGAGTAAAATTAACGCGATTGGCATGAAACCTCTGCGCACAATATGCGGCAAAACACTGATGTACAAAGTCCGAAACGAGATAATCCTCAAAGAATGTGGCACAGGAGAGACACTAGTTGACATTTGGGGAAGAAATCAGTTAAGATGGTTCGGACATCTTGGAAGAATGAAAGATGAACGACTGACCAAAGAAGTGTATAAAAGTAAAGTAAATGGCAGAATGCCCAGAGGTAGACCACCGAATGAATGGTTAGAATCTGTAAATGATACATTAATCCGAAGAGACATAAGAAGCCATAGAAACACGAGAGCTTGCATGAAAAAATGCATGGACGTAAAGGAAGCTAGAGTAGTATGCCAGGACAGAAAATTGTGGCGACAAATAGTTTGTAAACAGAGTGACAATAGAGTGAAAGACGCCTGAAACAAAGACCTTGGATACTATTGGGCCCAAGTGGGGAACCACACATAAAAATTTTGTGAGGCTCTTCACTTGGGGTGATCGCTAGAGAGATTGATCTGCAACCTGGATCGGAGCAGTGTCGCAGAACGAACGTTTCATTTAAATAAATAACACGAGAATTCTAGATCAATCTAAAATATCTATACCTTACACCTAATATATACCTATCTACCTTATACCTATGTACCCATCTACACACTACCATTGTCCAACCGAGCAAGTCACGTCTACTTCGAAAGGGAAATGGCTTAATGGTATTAAAATAATAGGATAGATAATTTTTCTACATTTGAATATAAACCGAATTTTAATTTAATTTTATTGCTTTACATTCTTGTCTTGAGTTCAATTAAATTGGTTTTTCTTTATACCTCGGTCGAAAGTACACAACTTTTGCACCTATTTTAGGGCAGAAAGTTAAAGATTTGTGCATCGGTAATGCCGCACATACGCCCTCTGTAACAGCGGGAGCAAAAATTTTTTTGATTCGCTCCGATACGTGAAGCTGCTCTTATTACCCCGACTGTCATCAATCATTTGTTATTAAGTGTGTTTTGTTTACGCTGCTCATTTATAATTTATAGTACTGAGATATCATTTGAAAGTAACGTGTCTAAAATTTATTATTGAATTTAAAAAAAATTTGTTTGTTTAATGTAATTTTTATTTTTTTTATTTGATGCCTGCCCCCCCCCCCCCCACCAGCAGCACTCGCTTCGCTCGTGCCGCAAATGTCGGGAGCAGGCATCATTTTTTTCGATACAATACATTTTAATTTAATATTTTTCCTTCGTACTTTCGACCGGCTATAAAGAAAAATAGTATACACTACACAGGCAGAAGTTTGAGAGCCCTAGTAGTGTAATATACTATTTTTTTACATTTACTTAAAACTGTAGGTTTGCAGAAAATGTAAATTCAAACCCTAATTTTCAATGTCATTGAGATTGTTTTCTCTTCTTTTTTTTCTAACCTTCAGGATTTTAATTCATTTAGTATTTCAATAAGAGAAACTCCATTTTGTGCAGAGTAGGTGCAATGTATGCTCAAAACTAAAACGAGTTTGACTTTCCTGTTGATAAAACGTTCCACAATTTTTCCGATGCGTCCAGGTGGGCAGTGGATGGTTACACTTTGACTCTACGCTTTGACACTGTTTATCCAATTTGTATGGCTTCATGAACTCATTATGGGAATGCTTTCATTCCTAAATTTCATAAACCCATAACTTGGAATAGTTTGCGAATTAGTTTAATATTGAAAATGGTTGTGTTTTTTAATTTAATTTGCTTCCTGGATGAGCTCCCGAATGAGAACGGGTTGAAAATCCAGGTAAGCTCTTTTGTTCACAAAACACATTTCAGAATAAAATAACTCACACGATCACAAATCTTCTTATTGTCGCAATTTCAGTCGTTATTTCAGAGCATTGAGACGTTCATTCTAGAGCACTCAATTGGAACTGGGTTGAAGAAGAATCCTTCTCCTTAGCTCTGAATTCTCGACACTTGACATAAAAGAGATTCAGAAAAGTGCCAAAAAATGAATGAGTCCTCGCATAAACTGGGTCTCCTCATTCCTCAGACTCGTTCATCCCCTCTTATCATTAATGGATGCGCGCGCAGTTGTAGATTTTATTCTATCAAGACTGGTTCGACGTGATGGTTATATATATATATATATATATATATATATATATATATATATATATATTTCGATATGTTTCGATTCCTTTGGAATAGAACCGAAGGGCATATGACAAAGCCACCGAACGCGTCCTCGGGTTGCAGATAGAGGATCCCTGTACCAAGGGTTTCTACTGAATATGGTTACAATAATTAATAAGCAGTCGCGGACAATTGTCCAGGGATGGTCCCGAAGGAATAACTCCGAAGCGAAGGCGTAACAACCGTGCCGAAAGCTGAATGGCACCTGGGTTAGGTGTCTCAAACGGTGACTCTGGGATACCGGGCGACCTCTCAGAGTATCAGCCTTATCCTTGCACGCGGAGCTCTACAAGGATGGACTAACCCTTTCCCTAGCTGCTCGTGGGAACAACAATGAAAACACCAAAACACCAAAATGTTGTAGATACAGTTCAAGACAATCGAACGCGCAGAGCACCCGACAATGGGTCGGGAAACAATGACGATCAGCCTAGAGTTCGGGGTGCTGAAAATAATTTAGATGGAAACACGAAGACGAAACGGCGAAACACCCACATTGAGTGGACGGATCAACTCAGGGATGACGTGCTAGACTGCTACGATGCCAGCATTATCCCTGTTCGCGGAGGCTTTACGGCGCGTATACACACTCTGTGGTGCCAGAAACACCCAGAGCTTCAGCACGTTTCGCATCAGTCTTTGCGAAATCAAGCCGCCAACCTCCGGAAAAATGGATATGTACGCGGAGCGCTTCCCCAACCGCTGCTTGATCAAGCTGCAGACGAAGATGAGGAAGCGACATTGAGACCAACCGCAGAAAGCAGGCACCTTCTGAGAGATGATCGCAATTTCATTACAAGAAGGAACATTAACATGCAAGTTGCTCCTAAGCCCCAAGATCTGGCTGAAATGGATGCCTTCCTTCGTGGAGATATCTCGCAAGAGTCCGACCTCTGGATAATCAATTGCTCAGTTTATGGTGCTGCGAGAGCTTTGGCTGATTCAAATCGAAGGCTGAAACCGACGATGGATCAAAAGACCAAAAGACGCTTGCATCAACTGAACAAGAAGATTGGATGGGCAAGACAGAATGCGTCCCGTGTTCAATGTGTGATTGACTACATAACATCTGCTAGACCGTTTACGGAAAGAGTTCGAAAGTTCGCCCAAGAACTAAGGATCTTGAATCACACACTAAACAAGTCAAAGCTGCTGAAAATCAAGCAGCATATTGTTGACAAAATACGGCTGTTATCTGACGCAAGGAGGAGAATACAGAACAGGGAGAGATGGATCAGGGAGAATCAACAGTTTCTCGCTGACCCATCGCGCCTCTTCAGTGATCTACCTGTTTCTGTAAAAAGTAGAGACTTTTTGGAGAGAGGTGTACAAGATCCCGAAAACACTAGAGTTGAAAGAAGATACTGACAATATCATCCGCTTCAAGGAGTTTTGCGACAACCTCATAAAATCTGAGGAGGAATGTCCATCAATCACTGCCGAAGAGGTGAAAAAAGCACTTAGAGGCACGAAGAACTTTTCCATTGCTGGACCAGATTGTATCAAGAACTTTTGGTGGAAGAAGTTTACTTTTACACACCAACATTTGGCCCGCATATTCACCTCATATTTAAAGTCGGAGACGCCCATTCCGCAGTGGCTGGTGTTAGGACGCACTATACTCCTGCCTTAAAAAGGCAACTTGTCCAACCCAGAAAATTACAGGCCAATAACTTGTTTGAACACACTGTATAAGATCTTTACAGCTGCCCTAAACAACAGGATTGTTCGACGAATTGAGCCTGTATGGCGAGAGATGTACGAACAACGTGGCTCGAAAAAAAGTATAGCAGGCTGTCGAAAGAGAACCTGCTCATTGACAGGTGTGCCTATAAAGACGCTGCAGCCCATCAACGCGTCCTGTCAATGGCCTGGATGGACTACCGGAAAGCTTTCGATTCAACCTCTCATAGACTTATCATCTGTCTGTTGGGAAGCTTGAAGGAGCATCCACACATAGTGATATGCATAGAGAGATTGATGCCTCTTTGGAAAACTAGATTTACTATCTCATCTAGAAATTATCGTGTGACAACGAAGAACGTTACTTTCTAGAGGGGCATCTTTCAGGGTGATGTCATGAGCCCTTTGCTTTTTTCATTACACTTCTGCCTCTATCTCTCGCACTACAAAATTCTCCTGGATACCTCTATGGCGACACTAGTCAGCGTGAGCATAAGGTCACACATGTATTCTATATGGATGACCTGAAGATCTATGCCTCTGGTAGAAGCAAACTTCAAACTGCTATAAATATCGTCAAGAACTACACAGGAGAGATTGGGGTGGACTTTGGTTTGGACAAGTGTGCCAAAATTAATCTAAAGAAAGGAAAGATTACTGGCGTTCCCAAGGGCCATGAGCTTGTGGATATAAGTGTTATTAGACATCTTAATACTGGAGAGACCTATACATACCTGAGCGTGCCTCAAAGCCGGATTCAGGACGTAGCATCAGTGAAGGAGTCTCTCCGAAGCAGATACAAGCATTTTCTTCGACAGATTTGGTCTTCCAATCTGTCGACGTTGAATAAGGTATCTGCGACTAACATGCTTGCCGCCCCGGTTCTACTCTACTCGTTTGGGGTGGTTCAATGGACGAAGAACGAGCTTAAGGCTCTTGGTATCACCACACGTAAGATTATGCATATGCATAAAAGCTTGCATATCAATTCTTCAGTTCCCCGATTATACATTTCACGCCGTCAAGGCGGACGCGGACTTCTGAATCTCCAGTGTCTTCATAACCAAATTGTTCTAAGTGCAGCTTACATCGTTGCGAATTGCAGGGATCCTCTCCTAAAAATGGTCAGGAACCACGAGATGATTGGCGAAGGAGCGTTCCTTTATAAAGCCGCGGAGCAAGCGGCCGAGACCCTTGGCCTGAATTTTAACATCAGAAGTGAGGAAAGTGCACTAATCCATCTAGATGCTTCACTTCTAAAAGTCGAAGTGAAGAAAGCAGAGGTTGGACAATTTAACGAACAGCTACTCGACCAGAAAATGCACGGAAGCTTTCACAGAAATGTAGAAAAACATTCCGTGTCGAAGGAGCAAACTTTTGCTCCCCTCAGATCATCAGGGCTTAATTCAGGTACAGACGGTTTTATTTTCGCATGCCAGGACGGTGTCATTTCCACCTTAGCATACCTTGACCGCATTTTATGTCCAGAAGTTCCCAGCGATAGGTGAAGAGCGTGTCATGCACACGCTGAGTACCTAGAACACGTACTACTGGGGTGTCCGACCCACGCTGGAACGACGTATATCTATAGACATAATGCAACCCTAAGAGCGCTTTATTACCATCTTTGTCACTCTTACGATGTTGGTCGCGACCCTGCCCTGCCGTACGCTCCAAGGGAGATAGAGTCAATTGTCCAAATCGAGAAGTGTCAAATTTTCTGGAGCTACGATTTTCGGACAGCAGTCTCCGTTGCACACTCGAGGCCTGACATTGTTGTCCAAGACTTCGAGAAACGAACTATATTCGTGATCGAATTCTCGGCTTCGTCAGAATACAACATCACTGCAAAGGAGAAAGAAAAAGAGGAGAGGTATCAAGACCTTAAAAGAGAGCTGCAACGACTGTACCCAAAATATTCGGTGCAAGTAATTGTCCTTGTGATAGGTGCTCTCGGAGGTGCGAAACTATTACTGGTTTGTAACCTTAAAGCCATACCCGCGTGCCAAAAATATGCCAAGAAACTTGCGAGATGGATGCAGAATGCTGTCATCCTTGGGTCGCTTCGTGTCCTCAAGACACACGAGGGTTTCGCCGGCCTGTCTTTGTGATTTTGTCTTTCCCTGTGACCACCCATCTCACAGTTGTGAGACGTGGCCATAGGTGTGATTTACCGCGGTTCTACTGGGAGCTATTGACATTTTTTTTTAGATGGCAGTTGCTCTTAGTGGGACCTTGCGGTGGTTATTTAACTCTTTTTTTAAATTATATATATATATTTGCCAAATCGGCCTTTTCTTCAGCGGTCACTTTTAATTGCAGACACGTTGTCGCAATGTGCTTTCTTAATTGCGTTGCTCTTAATAGATGTGGCTGTTTTGCTCCGCATGCCTTGCTGTACTTCTTCATCAAATGGCACGCGTCGAGAATCTTGTCCTTCTTCGCGTCCTGACTTGGAAGACCAAAAACATACTTGTTGTTATCAGGAACTTTTGCCTGTTCTCTGTATTCGATGATAGTTTTTGTGCTGTGCAGTAGATCCTTGCATAGCACCACCGTAACAGGTCGATTTAATTTTCCTCTAATTGAGAATCGGACGTACTCCACGAGAGCTTCCTGTGCTCGTTTGCTCATTGACTGGAAGAGTTCTTTATTTGTACTTTCGTCGATTGTGGAATGTAACACAAAATCCTGGATTTCCACCATTTGCATTTCACCTGGTCTACGTCGATTGAAAATCATCATTCCAAGAACAGTTGTCTCCGAAAGAACTTTGAAGACTGCGTAGGAAAATCCATCTGTTTCCAATTTTGGTACAGCTTGCTGTCTCAGACGTGTCGTGAATTTGAGTAACTTTTTAATATCTTCTAGACTTGGGAGCTGTACAATTTTTCTTCTATTTAGTTCGATTTTTGAATTTTTCGCCGTGTTATTCACTCTTATCCGGAAGAGTTTGGAGTGCAAGTGTAGAAAGTTTACTGCAGTTTTTTGTTTTTTTTCGTCCATGACGATAATGCACTCATTAATACAAATATCTACAATGTCTTTCATGAGCGTGCCAATGCTGCTCGACACATTTGGTTTATTGGACCGACCTGTTCTGTCGTCAAGTTCAGCTACTTTATGTACTGCTGAAATGAAAGTTTGATATAATTGTGGATCGATGATAGATTTGAAATCTATGACTTTCATATTATAGGATTTCGCCGCAATAAGCACACGGGTTAATAACCTTAAACGGCTCTTTATCATGGACGCGAGATGCTGCTCTTTATACTTCTCGCACAAGTTGTTTCCATATATTATCAGGAGATCATCAAATGATAATATATCCGCTACATCGTCTTGATGTAGTCTGGGGAGAATCCTCCTCCGCATATCTTCTGATGCATTGGGATGGCAGCTGTTAAGTGCCATCCTTCCCAAAACAATAGGGCATCGATCATTTGTGCTATCTATTTTTGTACATTTTTTAAAGTGCTTTTTCAATGATGTTATTTAAACTGTTTTGTGGCACCTGCCACATGGCAGATAAGCATTCCCAGTCTTTTCTTCTTCTGGACTCTTACTTACAACCAAATTGCCTCTGTTTCTTTGGGAGTCCATATTATATTGGTAATTCCCCTCATTTCTGAAATGGTTCAAGGTCTTTTTCTTCAATTCGTGTTCAGCTGGCAAAAGGAGTATTTTCTTTATATCTTCCTCATTTTTATGGACATTTTGGAGGTGACGGGCCATTCTTCGCACTTCTGCTCGACAAAAAAAGCATACATTTTTTCTCAATTTCAAAGATGCAGCCGGCGCAATTAATGTCGACGCTTTAGGAGCGGCTTTCCCTTGCGGCAATATATTCGACGATATATTTATTCTGCAAACGTCCCTTATTTCTGCTTCAATGACAGAAGCACCAGCAGAAGGCTCACAATCCGGGTCGTCATCTACGTTATCTGAAAAAGATATTTTTGAAATAATCAATTTACCCTAGTAAACCAAAAAAATGAAATAGAAAAATGTTTATATAAATGAAGTTTTAATTCTTTCAATAAACTAATTCATGACAAAATTACCATCATCCTCCTGTCGCATCAAGTTTCTTGTCTCGTCAGCGGGCGGTATTTCGTCATTAAATGTAAAAACCATGACGTCATTTCTCTGGACAAAAGCAGCTGTTCCCTGGACATCTTCTGAAAATAGAATATTTCAAACCCACGTTATGTATGTATTTTTTACAATTATTTCTGTAAAAATGAAATGAAATTTAGGTCACGTGTTCAGCGTACTTACTTTCGTTTATCACAGGTAGCGTAATGACCAGCACTGCATTAGGTAAAGACAAGGTATCTCCAAAGTCCAAGTGCAGATCATTTGGTTTAGAATTAGTGACGTCACCGACAAGGAGCATGTGCGTATTAGTGACAACTTCATTGCCAATTATTTTGGGTTTTCCTGGTCCTTTATTCTCTCTCGAATTATGTTTGGATCTTAATCGTTGAAAATATTTATAATTAATTTAAATTTGTATCAGAAGATAAAACAAAAAATAGGCAGGGCAATTTTTGGGGGTATTGTTAGACCAATAATTTTCGTTATCATAATTTTTTATTAATTATAGATATTGCTGTCTCTTTTAAAATGCATTGAAAGTCATTGCCGTAATTTTATCTGTTGTTTTTATGAGGATCCAAGAAAATGAAAGTAAAATGGAAAGAAATCTAGAGCAAGTGTTTTAAAACAATATAACACATGATTCATATATACGTGTTGGAGTTTTTAAATCACAAGTGGTCCTAAGCTCACGTAACGCAGACATTACGGCAACATCGAGCGAAGAAATAAGTGTCAATAATCCCGGAAATCCCGGTGGGCGTGCGAGAACTTTGTCCTTGGCGTATGCGAACTCCCGCCTGTTCGAGAAATCTATTATTTTAAGAAATCGTTTTTTTTTCAATTGACTAAAAAAACATCCGTCTGTGAATGGTGATAATGGTGATGCGGAGATTAACAGGGGCCAATTATTTAGGAATGTATCCGTGATTTTAGGTTACACACGGGTGAGACGGTGCGACGAGGTGAGAAGTACGTTTAGGATCATGTGATGAGAGGAGTCAATGAACAGTATTTAAGTGTTGACGAGATGGACACCACGCTGAAGAGTGCAGAAAGTCAAGATTTGTTAAAGCTAATTAACTAAATTTTGAATTGTCAGAGAATTCACGTTTATATTATCGACCATATCTACTCCTTCCACGAACGAGGCAGATGAAGGATTTAATCGAAAACTTGAAGGAAGCAGATATCATGAAAGATAGCGAATCGACTACAGAGCACTGACTAAAAAGACAGTTGAAAGATCACTATCCGATCCCTCTCATTGGCGATCAGATGGACCGGATCAGAACTTATAAAGTGCAAGAAGCTCGATGCTCAAATATTCGGTAAACTTACCGTTATTCAAGAAAGGATGATCATCAGAGCAGTAGTAGTAGTAGTATACCATTAAGCCATTTCCCTTTCAGGGTAGGCGTGACACTACCCGATTCGGGTAGTGTTTCTAGGTTGATAACTTGTAGTAAATAACTACAAGTGTGGGCTCACCACACCCACGATGTGCCAACAGCACTCAGTTTTCTCGAATGGTCACCCATCCAAGTGCTAACCGCGCCCAACGCTGCTTAACTTCAGTGATCTGACGAGAACTGGTTTTTTCAGCGTGGTATGGCTGTTGGCCAGTGTTCTCCAAATTTATCTTTGTCGTCACAAATTGTTTCCTCAACCTCTGGAACGAGTTCAGTAAAGGAATGATCATCAACTGAGATAGGCATTATCAAAGATGATCTACCAATTGGTTCGAAACTTCCAAAACTGTCAGGGTTATCATTATCGTTCTTCTCAGGTTCTTTAGAATTGTCACTGTTGTCAATAATGGCTTCTGGGTCTATTTTATCGTGCACTGAATCTTTATTACAAAAAGAATCAGTCATATTTGCTCCTGTAAGAAAAGGATTGCGTACAGTACATAGAAATTTAAAAGTTAAAAAAAAATATCAACATTGCATGAATTATAATTTTTTTTAACCCGGTTTCTGTACCCAGTAAGAAGGCTTGTATTAAAGAGTATTTGGAAATTTCATGTTCAATGGGGACGTGACACTTCTTCAATCCTTTTCGATACCGTTTTTATCCTCACGTTTTGAATCCCCATAGCTAGAGAAGTTACTTCTTGAACTGAATCCCTTTCTGTACCCAGTGCCGACTTTTGTGATGAAGTGATGTATTGTTTTCCACATTCATGCTAGATTTTTCAAATTGTACGCTTTTGAAGTGCCTTCTCATGTGTTAAACGAAGATGGTTTTTTAATTTATTTCAGGGTACGTTTGACAGCTTGGAACTACTTTAAAAGGGATTGGAATCTAAATATTTCCGCTGCCTAAACGGGGATTCAAGAAAGAAAGACAGAAACGGCATTCCTAGGTATTGAAATTTCCAATACCATTTAATGCAAGCCTTCTTACCGGGTAGTGCTGAAAAGCTTCTTCGTAATAATAAAAATTAATAATCAACTAAAAAAGCCCTGATCACTTATTGTATACCATTGCAAAAATGGAATCAGGGGAAAAAATACTTTTTAGTTTCGTCTCTTCCTGCGTTCATCTTTCTAGAATATAATGTATACAACTGTATTGAATAAATAGGATTTTTAAATTGAAAACAAAAAATTTGCATGCACACCAAACTCCCGCCCTCAGTCATTCCGTTTTCGGCCTTCCAACAACTGTTAGCCCCTGCTGTTTTTTAGGGGAGCAGGGCGAGAGTGGTTGCGGCACTAGTTGAGGAAGAACTGCAGTGCGGGACTACGCAATCAAGTATATTGCGCAATAGCATGCATTCCAAATGGGAACGGTTTAGGCTATGGAAAGTTATGTAATTCATGGAAATTTCTAAAAACCTGTAAAATTCATGAACCTATGAAATTCATTGAAACACATTAAGTTTGGGTAGATTCTCGGTAACTTTGGAAAGAACTAGGTATACTAGGAAATATTAAAGAATGGGTTGGTTTTTGACGTGTGAATACGGAAAGGGTGCTAGATACTTTTGATGATCCAAAACCAACTGGTAACGGAGACAGTTTGGTTAGATAATGCTTAGTAAAGGGTTTTATTACAAATACTTATTTTAGGTATAAGATTATCCACACGTACACCCGGCGCAGAGGAGATAGCGACAGTATAATTCACTTTGTTGATGCGGATAAACAGTAAGAGAGCTACCAAAAAGTACAAGGGTTATGAAAGGTTCGGAATGTACAACTGATTATTACCTTCTAGTCTCAAAAATAAACTTCGGTCAGGGATGAAGATTAAAGAAAACAAAAAATACGAATAAATATATGCGTTTGTATATCCTATTCTAAAAGTTCATTCGCACTTCCGGTATCTGTGAATTCTTCTTCTTAATTCTTTCCCTATGGGGAAACTTGGGAGGCGCTAAAACGCAATAAAGATATAGTGTGTTTAGGAAAAATTTCTGGTGATGCGTGGTCCTCAAGGCTTTTTATTATGATCATGGACAATTGTCTAAGAATAAAGAGTACCACCTTCGACGAAGAAGGCGTGGATGTCCGGACAGTGAGGGTGCGTGGGTTATCGTTCGCAGATGATTATGTATTATAGCAGAGTGAACCGAACACTTGCAAAGAATTTTGAGCAAAATGAATACAAGCATTAACAACATATGCCTCAAAATCAATGCAAATGCAACAAAAAACTAGGGTGCTTGAATGCGCATAAACTAGGATAAGAAGCCCTGGCGGACCGGCCGAACGCAAGCATCACTCAGAAAAATGTTTGTTTGAATCAAACAACAAAGTTTGTTTGAATTCATATAATTGAAAGAAACAAATTTTTTCCTTCAATTAAAAAAAGGTTTATTTAATTTTAAGAAATGGAAAATATCTGCCTCATTGATTGAAACAAATAATTTATTTAGTACAATTTGTTTGATTTTAACAGAAAATTGGCTTTTATTGAACAATGAATTTATTTGACATTTTTTTTTGAACTCATACAAATATTTATTTGATTCAAAGAAAAAATACAATGCAAAGCAGTGCTACAAAGCACCGCCAGGCGTGCTAAAGAAACTGCCGGCAGGTTTCCCTACGGATACCAACCTAAAATCTAAATTGATTTATCCGATTTATCCTTTGATTGATTTCATGACATTGTTCTTTTTTTCGGTCTTGCGTGATCAGGGTTGCTAACGTATAATACTCCACGTATTATACGTGGTTTTCTACGCGTATATTACCACGTATATTACCTCTCTAGTTTTCTACGTGATTTGACGTATATTACGTCCGAATGGAAACTTTCAGTGCGCATGCGTCCATATCGAAAAATACTTCTGATAACCTATTTTTCTTGTGGGTCGTAGACACCATGTTCGCTCGTGAATCTCGCGCCAAATGCCAATGTTTAAAAATTCCTTGCATTTGAATAAATGTTTAAGCAGTTTGAGCTCATAATTAGGGAGACCCTGCTGAATGACATATATATTATTCAATATGATCCATAATAATTATTATCGAAAGAATCAACAATTATTTACATAGCTGTAGCTTTCTAGACATTTTAAGCTACTATTTTTTAACATCTTATCCCAGAAGACACTTTGTGAAAGTTTTCTGTCCTTCCTTCTTCCGCTCAAAAAACAAATCCTTCCATGGTATTGCATTATGATGTTGGGTATTTCTTTCCAGCCCAGGCATAATTATTATTTGCAATTACTATAACGCATTCAACAGAATTATTAAAAATTATTATATTTCAAAAGTGAGGTTATGTACATCTCAACCCTGATTTTACAAGTCGGCCATCTTGAAAACGTAACTTACAAGAGTTTTCTACGGTTTTCTACTGTTTTCGACGTATATTACGTCAAAAACGTATTATACGTAGAAAATACTCGAGTTACGCGTAACGTGTCGCCGCCTAGCGGATTTGATAGTTAATAGCGGGCGTGTATATTTACGTGAGAGTAAATGGGCAATAGTACATAAATATACGAGAAATCGTTTAAACATTAATATTTCAAGTATAGTGATAGTATGTGGAAAGTTGGAAACACCAGCGAGTGAAGCATCTAAAAAAAACTTGTAAGTATACAATTAATACTCTGAAAAATCTACCTGTCACATAGGTAGTATAGGTTAAGTCCTTCAAAACAAATGTATTTAAAAAATGAATCAAAAGTGATAATAACGGATGCACAGATGAAATGATATTTAAATAAATGGCATGTAAAACAAAAAATGCTCTAATTAATCAATTTTTTTTATTACGGAGTGTCTAAAGCTACACTAACGTGAGCACAATTAGTGATTGAACAGAATTAAACATTCAGATTGAATAAGTGTTCCTGCTTTTATATATGTATATATAACGATAATTATGATTAACAAAAAACATATTATTTTTATAAAGAATAATTTTGAGGTTAAGTGTAAAAAGAAAAAGACTTACTTCGCTTGAACAAAATCCATAATTATTAAAAAAATATATATATTGAATGTAAACAAGAACTTTTACTTAATTTAAACAAGATATTCACTGAAACTAACCAAAAATTTGTTTGAACCGAGTAAATAAGGACAAACAAAAAATTTCTTTGAATCAAACAAACATTTTTTTGTAAACTATTGCAATTATAATAATAAGTTGAAATTTACGTTAAATGGTTATGCCATGATTGCAATAAGTTGCTTCTTCAGCGTTAAAAAATGAAAAACAAAGTGGCTGTCATTGAGGTCGGGCCCCTGCATGTTGGCAGTCCACTTGAAGCCGCCGTTAGCAGACTGCAATGACAGCCACATTATTTTTTTCATTTTTTAACGCTGAAAAAAAACTTGTCGCATTTACGACATGCCAACTTAACGTAAATTTTAACGTATTATTATAATTGCAACAGTTTACATATTTATTTTGTTTCTTTTATTAATTTTAATGCCATATCACTTTAGCATTACTTTAACACTAGTTTTGCATTACGCTGTAGCGTAATGCTTGCGCTCGGCCGGTCCGCCAGGAAGGTTACTGGCAGAAACCATTATCAGAAGTATAAGTATAGCATATAAAGGTGAAACAAAAATATGAAACCTATCAAGAAAAGGATAAGAGTGAAATTAACGCGAGTGGTATCAAATTACTACACAATACGTGCGGAAAAATATTGATGGATAAAGTCAGTAATGAGAGAAAACACTGGTTGACAACTGTGGAAGAAATCCGTTGACATGCTTTGGTCATGTTAAGACAATGAAAGATGAACGACTGATAAACAAAGTATATAAAAGTAAAGTAAATATATGTTTAATTGCACTTTTGGTTTTAGAAATAAGATTTACATTTGTTTGCTCACAAGTTTCACTTGTAAAAAATATGGATACTTTGAAATAATAATGAATATAGGCAACTTGGAACCTGGCTGCAGCAAAATGACTGGATCCAATTCTTTTATAAAATTTTAATCAGCGCACTAAGTTTCGAATTTTCATAATTATTGAAATTCCTGAAAACGTCACTAAAACGTCCCAAACAAAGATGCCTGCGTGCCCACTATGGGATATTTTTTATTCAGATCGCAATAGTATAATAACAGCTATTTTAATTAGTCTCTAAAATCGACTATATAACTACTCATGCCCCAACTTATAGAAATAGTTCTCACAACTAACTATATAGCAGTACCATTATTTACTAACTAAACTAGTTGTCTCAAATAATTTTTTTCCAGTGTGTAGTAATTATTAAGAAGTTTTATGTTTTCATAATACTCCCACTCTACAGTATACTATTTCAAAAAAATGAACTTCAACTCTCGAAAGGGCTTAATCCATATATCATTAGCAATGCAATGGCAAATTAGTAATACTATTTTTTTAAATAGCAGTAATATTATTAAATTACTATTATGCTGCATAAATATCATTGTATAGAAAATATTGCTTATTATAAAAAACAAAAATTCTGCTTAAAATTGATATACATAACATAAGCAGTGTTCGACCGTGATAATGATGATTCTTCTTGCAATGAACCATTTTCATCGTTTTTCGAAAAATTCACATCTGTCGACCTCTGATTCAACGATTTCCGAATTATTATCAAATTTCTCTCCTTATCTGTAACAATCAATATTCAGGTGTAAAAAATTGATAGTATGAAATAGTACATAAAACATTATTTCAAAGCCGAAATTAATTGTAAAAGCGATACCACGCTGAAAAAACCAGTTCTCGTCAGATCACTGAAGTTCAGCAGCGTTGGGCGCGGTTAGTACTTGGATGGGTGACCATTCAAGAATACTGCGTGCTGTTGGCACATCGTGGGTGTGGTGAGACCACACTTGTAGTAGTTATTTACTACAAGAAACTATCCACCTAGAAACACTACACGAATCGGGTAGTGTCACGCCTACCCTGAAAGGGAAAATGGCTTAATGGTATACATACATATAGGCGTTACTCTTGGAAATTTTGCAGCACCTTCCTTGATCGCGTACAGTAGGGCGGTCCACAATTGTTTTTCTTTGAATTTCCATGCATATAGCAAAAAAAATATAGTTAGAGGTCGCGCCAGCTCCATAAAGTTTAACACGTATTTACTATTAGAAACAAGATTTTTTTGTCAATTTTATTCAGAATCGTCAATATTAGCTAAATCTAGCCGTAACTCGACATTTCCCTTCACAAATACCACGCCTACCAGTGATTCATTTACCTCAAACAATCTTGCTCTCTTCAGTTTTAAAAAATATTACATTCTCATCATACTGAGAAAGTATTGGTTTTATGTGAAAAATGACTTTCGCGGATTCCATCAAATGTCGACGTTTTGAGGCCCCCTGAGTCAGAAAAAATAGTTTTTAAGTCGGTGTATGTCTGTCTGTCGCTGTCGTCGTCTGTATATCGGATAACGTTTGAAAGACAAATCGGATTGGATTGTGCTTTCGCACACAGTTTCAGGGGGCAAAAAAAAAGATCGAGTTCGTTAACCAGCCATTTTGGATGACAATTCAAAAAGTTAGGGCATTTTCAAAAATTTTTAGACCATTTTTTTTAATGGACAATTATATGTGCGGCCACTTATAGTACTCGAAAATTTAAACAATTTATCCTTACGACTTTTTTTGATAAAAAGAAAATTGTCCGAGTTACAGCATTTTCAAAATCCCCCCAAAAAAAACGAAACGTAACATTTTCGGCCAAACAACGCACGATACGAAAAAAAGTCAAGATAGGAAAAATGTTTCTTTTCGCACGTCCTACAAGATTATCATGACGACTTTTCCAATTTTGTTGAAACAAATCGAAAATTCAAATTTAGATCGCACAAAAAATAATTAATTATTACATTCTCATCATAATGAGAAAGTATTCGTTTTATGTGAAAAACGGCTTTCGCGGATTCCATCAAATGTCGACGTTTTGAGGCCCCCTGAGTCAGAATAAATAGTTTTTACGTCGGTGTCTGTCTGTCTGTCGTTGTCGTTGTCGTTGTCGTTGTCGTCGTCTGTATATCCGATAACTTTTTAAAGACAAATCGGATTGTATTGTGCACACAGTTTCAGGGGGCAAAAAAAAGATCGAGTTCGTTAACCAGCCATTTTGGATGACAATTCAAAAAGTTAGGGCATTTTCAAAAATTATTAGACCATTTTTTTTAATGGACAATTATATGTGCGGCCGCTTATAGTACTCGAAAATTTAAACAATTTATTCTCACGACTTTTTTTTATAAAAAGAAAATTGTTCGACTTACAGCATTTTCAAAATCCCCCCAAAAAAACGAAACGTAACATTTTCGGCCAAACAACGCACGATACGAAAAAAAGTCAAGACAGGAAAAATGTTTCTTTTCGTACGCCCTACAAGATTATCATGACGACTTTTCCAATCTTGTTGAAACAAATCGAAAATTCAAATTTAGATCGCACAAAAAATAATTCATTATTACATTCTCATCATAATGAGAAAGTATTCGTTTTATGTGAAAAATTGCGTTGTCGTTGTCGTTGTCGTTGTCGTCGTTGTCGTTGTCGTTGTCGTTGTCGTTGTCGTTGTCGTTGT